>JASAMX010010698.1:0-18849 GCA_030248175.1 Microlaimidae sp. YZB2_3 | reverse complement strand
AACAATATCTATCATAAACGTAAAAATAGCAAAAGAGGAGCAAATGAGTTGCAACCCGGGAGCTTCCGAGCATGATATTTGAAGGCAGGCAGGAGCATTATTATTATATATTATATTCTTTAAGTGAAGAATGTTACTAGAAAAAGGGGCGGCCTCGTTACCCAAATCACGAAGTGTACTTTATTTTCTTGTATCTTCGGTGAGTGAACGTGAGATCGGTATTTCAATCGTAGCCCAGATTGGTTCAATTATTTATATGCCTAACCAGATTTTCTCCCCAATATCTTCTTTATCGCGTTTTTGTGATTATTTAAAGATAACGATTTCCTACACCTGTCACTTTAAATATATATCGTCGTTACTACGGCAAAACCAGCCACTGCCAATATAAAATACATATGACTGTGACTCATTCCGTAGTTAAGAGGGTACTGCTAGAGATCTAAAATGAGTAACAACACAATCGCATGTATTTTTAACGAACTGTGGCTTATTTTACCATAATAAAAACGATATACACATTCCCCGCGGCGGGCACCTATATGACAACCTTGCGAAATCCCAAGAATCTTTGAACACAGTTACCGTTTTTCGCCGCACACATACAAAAAACGGTTTTGCGGAATTTCAAGGTTGCTCCGCTCTATCTTGTCGTATATATCTGTTCCCTCTTGAACAAACTTTTCTCAGAAACGTCGCGTAAAACATTTTACAACATTTTTAAGAGGTATATTTACGTTAAATAACTTAAAATTGCTTTGTTTGCCCTTACTTAGCAATTCTTGTTGTGAATACTAGCTAATTCATACTATTACTTTATTTCTTTTAAATAAAACTGATGCACTTTAAGATAAGGAGATGTTTTCTGTGACATTTTGATATGCTATTTTACACAATTCATCACTATTTTTGACAGTTGAAATTAAATTTTTTAAAATGAACTTTTAACAGATTTTGGTTTTTCTTAGGTGAAATCGACCCCATTTTTTTACAATTTTTTTAGTTAAAAACAAAAGTATACAAATATGTTTATGTGCACGTTTGTTAATATAATTATACAATAACCATAGGTCACCGACGGGGGTGGGGGGGGCACCCCCCCTACGGCCTCTGAGACCTATCCTCCCCCTAAGGTCCATTTTTGACCCCCCCTCCCCCATCGACCCCTTGAACCCCTGACCCCCCCCTAAGCCCCATTATTTGACCACCCCCCCACCCAGACAATCCCAAAAAAACGCTGAAAAATGGTCAAATTTCGTCAAAAAATTGTCAATTTTGGTCAAAAAAATGGTAAAAACGCCCCAAAGCACCCCGGGTGTTTTTTTTCAAAAAAAAACCCCGGGTGTGCCCCCCCCTGGAGGTCAAAAACCTCCACACCCCGGGGTGTGGGGGCCCCCCCCCCCTGAGCCGTCGAAGGTCGGTGACCTATGACAATAACTTAAATTGAGGATGTTACCCAATAACGGGGTGCAATCAGTCATCACCCCTTCATCACCAGCGATTTTAATACCATGCAATTTAATTAATGTGTACACGCTAATGGAACAGGCGAGCTATTGGCTTCATTGTAAATACGTAGCGTGCGAAATTTTATTATTACCGCGACCTTTTTGCGTGTATTACGCCCATTGTTCTCTGATTAATAGGGGCCAAGTGGCTTTTTCTTAGTGGGCGGGAGGACAAAATCCGATTACCATAAATCAAGCTCTCGACAATTTTGTTAGTTAAAGAAATTATAGATGATGCCCACAACAATTTCAGCATGTTCTACGAACGCTTTTGTTGTGGCTTTTAAGTATATAGTTAAACGAGGAAAACCTACTTTGCATTTCCGAAAACTCAATTAGGTCCACATTCTTAGCTTAGTGGCTGAACAAGCTCATTACTGTGGAATAATAACAATATATACAAACATACAACTCAGTGTGTAATAGCATGTTCGATTTGTGAGCAGAAATCAAAAACATAATTTTGTTAGATTTGTTGTTAAATTAAAACTTCATATGCCGAAAAGTTTAAGATGTAATTTGTTTAAACATACAATTTATTAAAATCCAAAAACTTAATACCTATTGACATTTCCACAGTGTTTATAACTCTATTGTGCAAAATATGGATTTTAGGAACTATGGAAATCTCAGAAAAATCATTGTGACCACAATAAAATAAAGTTCCTAAATAAATTAAATATAAAAAAAACTTTGGTATTTTTAAATGTCAAAGAAATTTCAAAAAAAAAAAAACATGTGTTAACAACTAAGCCAATATACGTTAATTATTAAATGTTTTTATAATTGTTGCGACAGCACGCTAAAATACCGTTTCAAATCTTAAATTAACTACTTAATTAACAACTTTTTCACGAATAAACCTTATACACGCCCTCACAAATTTTAAAATCAAACTTTTTATCCCGTTCTTAGCTAATATTTTGATATAATTTTTGGTTTCGTACTGTAAAAAACACGATTTTTTTAGTAAGAAAGCAAACTTTTTGTACACTTTTTAGGCCTAAATTTAGACTATAAAATTAAATTTAAAAAATTTCTTTCTAAAACACTAAAAAAAACTCAAATCAATCACTATAAACAATTTTTTCTGAAACCGGATTTACCACAGAGCTTGCTCGATTCTAGATTTCAAACTGGTTGACCTGGGTTCCACGTCCACCTCCACCCCCTCAAAAAATTAGAAGGGTACGGAATGGGCTCTCCGAGCTGTCTAGCTTTCAAAGGGACATGTACCTGGGGTAGCGTAGCCCACCACTATTTTAGTTTCACTGACTCCTTAGTTTTCAGTTTCTTACGTCTCACCCAAGGATTAACTTCTCGACTTACTTTGATCAGTCGCCCGTCCCCGGTCCCCATGAACACCACGGTGTAGCTGTGAGTGCTAGTTGCGGCAACAGCTGTCAAATGGGCGTCCCGAGTGCTCAGCACGGCCTGCGATTCAATCGGTATCCCGCCTTCCAGGTAGCGATTGACTTCGTTCCCGCACACCAGGTACTTGGTGTGGTTGTAGTAGGTGGGAACACAACGGCCGGACGGAGCAAAATGTTCCAAACCTGTTAAAATATTTTTTATTTAATATGTCGCTTTAAGCGGAATACTCAGAACCGCCAAAGCAGTACTAATAGCACAACAAAATACTAAGCATAATAACATTATGAATTGGATATCACTATACTCTCAACGTGTTCCAATAAACTAAAAGTTATTTATTTAGTTTAAAGCAGAATACACAAGGTAATAAAGTATCAGTAATATCACAACCAAACACCACGCTTGAACATCACTCACACTGTGCATTTATGCTGTTAATTAATACTGAATACCGTTAAGAAAATGTATTAAAACATAAGAAATAGGTTTCGCATATCGCAATACTGATTAAACTAGCATAGTTGTAATCCTAAAGTGTTCTGGTTGTGGTTTTACCCCACATTAGAAAAAAGTACTAAGCTTCAGTTGACCAAAAATTGTGTTTTTAATTTTTTACATACATTCTAATTTAAGGAACTGCGCAATCCTTTGATACCCATTTCAGCCCTACACTTTTCTGCTTTTTTCTGTCATTTTAACTAAATCCGGTAACCGCCTACCTTTCATAGCGCTGCCTTTGTGACACTCTTGAATGTTTTTGAGGAACCACTCGTCGATGTGTTTGAAACTGAACACGCACAACGCGCTCTCTCGAGTCGGCCTTTTAATAGCAGGGCCGGTTCCTAAACATAATTACCATTTTAGTCTTTGCTATAGGCGACACTCACATTGCAAATAATTTTAAGAGTTTTGATTGAGCAATATGAAAAATGCCAACCCTTCACCACAAATATAATAGCTGGTTTTGATTCCATCATCAAAAAATTAAAACGTGTTTCAGGGTTGTTTTGGAAATTAAGAGCTAAAATATTAACCATTAGATTTTTATAAGAAAAATAGCACTCCCGCTTATCTATCACGAATAGATGGCCAGGAAAGGAGTTGAGACTTGAGAGCATACATGGGCACGGGAGAGGGGGTTAACCCCCCAATTCTGAGATGTAGGCTTTTATCTCCCCCATTCAGAAGTGAAGGGAGGGGGAGTAAAGGTTAACCCGCCTAATTTTAGAAAAATGAAAAAAATGTCTTTTAAATGACTTCTAACTGCCTCCAAATTTAAGCTTTAAGTTTTGAGGTCAAAATGAATGTTTTAAGCCATAAACAGCTGAAAAATGCAATAAAAAGGGCTTTTTGACCTAAAATTAGCGTTTTTTTACGTATTTTCCCCTTCCAAATCGAAGACAATATGGGTAAAATGCACTCCAGAAAAACAACTATATGGGTAAAATGAGTTTTTCCGATTTTTCCGGGTTTAACCCCGCCGCCTCCACTCCGGACCAACTTGCCTAGTATGCTTGAGAGGTAATACACCAAAAAATCTGACAAACCCACTAAAACCTGGGGTTTACCACGGAAAACTGTCACACTTTCAAAATTGGAAGGTCCAAAACTTAACGCTAAAAATATTTTTTGATGATATCGCTCCGTTAATATTTTCGAACGCTAAGGCAAGGTATTTGTTGTGGGAAAGACTCTCCTTCCCACCCCCCCCCCCCAAAAAAAAATCGGACGGCTGCTTTATGTCTTCACCTTTACTGAAAACCGCGAATAATACGTCGTCTTCAGTGCTGACATTCAGCTGGCGAGCCAAGTCGAACCCCGGTTTAGCCACAAATCCGTCTTGGATAAGATTGTAGTCCACTCCGTTCTTAGAACACACCACTGGTACCTAAAAAATTGTAAAATTCGATTATTTTATTTGGCTATAATGAAACCTACACAAATGAATTAAGTAGATGTCATAGTACGAATGGATTGGACAAAAATTCAGAAAAATTAGTCGCAATCGCAACCCAAAAAGCCACAGTTTCCTTACTTAATATAGATCTCGTTTATATCAGACTAACAACAAGTAATTTGCACATTGCAAACGTCGTACATCTCGATGCAACTAAAAGGAAGTTTCCTTGGATAACTATCTCCGTGAGAGTTTTAGTATAAATCCGATTTATATGCATTGCAATTTTTTAGTCAAAAAAAAAAAACCCAACAAACAAAAGAGTAACATGATATCAATGTAAGAACCAATCATAAAAAAACAACATAGTAGGTAGCTAAATAATTTTTTTTCAAGTTTCCCAAAACTAAGAGATTAAGAAGTATGCATAAGCATAGGGAGATAGAGTGGGATCCACCACCTCCCCCTCTTAGTCTAGAAATTTTGGACCCCCTCCCAGAAAAAAATCTAGAGGGGGGAGTCCCCATCTCCCACCCCAAATTTTTTTATTTTGATACCCTACCCCACTCCCTCTGGAATTCTCAATTCACCCTGTCCCACTGCCCTTTTGAAGCAAAATTTTGGATATAAATTTAGCCAAAATTTACTATCACAAACACGTTTTTGTGGTTAAAAACAGTACTTTTGTACTCTTTTTATACATAAAAAGCCTATTTTTGTGTATAAAATTCTATATTTGTGCTAAAATACTTGAATCCATGATTCATAATAACTTTTTTTGGAAACCGGAACTTTATGGGGGTGAAAT
This sequence comes from Microlaimidae sp. YZB2_3, assembly GCA_030248175.1. Taxonomy (NCBI): domain Eukaryota; kingdom Metazoa; phylum Nematoda; class Chromadorea; order Desmodorida; family Microlaimidae; species Microlaimidae sp. YZB2_3. Next base: position 13,262 of record JASAMX010010698.1, on the reverse strand, counting down.
TTTATCGCCTCTCCTGGCTTGCCCTAGCGCCTGCCCTTTGAATAATTTGCATAGGGCAGACAAGTTTCAGGTAATGCAACAACAACAACAACAACCTGACCCCCCTCTAGATTTCAAACTGACCTACCCGGGTCGACCCTCCCCTTAAAAAGCTAGGGCGGGGGGTACGGATACCCTCCCCTGCACCCCCCCTCCTAGCTTGCCGTCCATGCTGATGTAAGTTAAGAAGTAGAAGCTGTGATAAGATAGCTTTCGTACACAACCTCGAATTCCAGCTTTAATCTTTCCCTACACCCTACTGCTACTGGAGATGCAATTTTTCTACGTATGGGCAATACATTTATCAGGGGGAGATAAAAATTTTGAAAAAGCAATAGCAACAAAATTTAAAACGTTTTTCACGTATTTTAATTTAAAGGTTTTTTGAATATACCTTTTTTCTTTAAGTTTAAAAATTAAAAGATTAAATAATTACGTGCTCATCCCTTTCTAAGTTCCTCCGCTACACGCATACCCTTAAGTTCGAAAAGCCGTTCACCTAAGCAAGTACCACACCCCTGGACTTGAAATATTTTTATGTGAGCACCGACAAAAAGTTCAATTGGGAAAAATCTATACATTAACAATACTTTTGTACAATTTCACCGTTCCGTTCGCGAGATATGCCCAACAAAACCAACAAGAAAAACCTCCGCTCACCTCCGTGTACGAGTGCCAGAACATGTCCCCGTGGCACACGCGGGCCAGTCGGCTCTGATAATCCGCCGGTCCCCCGATCTTCAACGCTACCCGGGGCTGCCGGGTGAGAAAGTAGCTGAAATTCCCGGCCGGAAATCCGGCGGCGTACTCTATGCGAAAGTTCATGCGGTACTCTTCGGTCAGGGACATTTGAGTCTCACCGCGGACGTTGCTGAAGGCGGGTTTGAACAGGCGGCGGGGGTCCTCGTCCAGGCTGAGGCCGGCTACGGAGGGGATGGAGCTCCGGATCCCGTCCTTCTTTCCGTCCGGGTACGTGTTCGTGCTGCCCAGGTAGAGGAGGGGCCGGTCGGATGGCCCGGGGGCCACGAATGCAACGGCCGTCGTGTCCGCAGTGTTGCCGATCGTCGCGTCCTCAGACTCCTGAGACGGTTCCGTCTGGCTGATGTTGTACAGGGAGCGGAGACGGCAGCGACCCTGAAAACCACAAAAATCACTGTCCGAAACGTTAGGTATGCAATATCATATGTTCACCCGGAGCTGTTTTTTTTTCGGAGCTGCGGAGCTACCTTAACAACTCCGATGTGTTTTGTACTAATTTCATGAATAATTAAAAACTAATATTAGGGATGTGCTTGGATGTCATTTTTTGACATCCGGGGATGCGGATTTTTGTAAACAGAAATCCGCCGATGTCTAGCAAATGCATTCTTACCATATTATTTTTAGTTCTAGAGTGCAATTTTTTATCCATATCATTTTTTTAATTTTAAAAGAAAAAAAAAACAAGTAAAAAGCGCTGATTTTAGCAAAAAATCATTCTTATTACATTTTTGAGGTTTTTATAGCTAAAAAACTCATTTATACATCAAAACTTTGACTTAGAGAAGGTTAGAAATTTATAAACCCTTTTTTCGCTCTTTCTCTTTCAATGAAAGTTTTAAGAATTCGGATTTCTTTCTGAAATTTTTGCTTCATGTGATGAAAAACCTTTCAAGCTTATTGCGATAAAGAAATTCATCCCAAGGATTTTACTTTTCTTTAGCGTAAAAGTTCTAAACAACGAGAATAAAATTTTATATAAGCGATTCATTTTACCAGATCAAAGACTAACCCAACTCTTTTAAGTCCAATTTGTTTTGGACATCATCAGACCCATTTGAAAGTTAATTTTCTTACCTGAAACAGAGAGCTGCACTCGATGAGCTTGGAGCGGCCCCTGTAGATGGCCAGGGCTTTGTTGTAGTTGTCCATGGGGCGGCGTGGGAAGCTGCATGGCTGGTCCGGCTTGGCATTGCACTCGTAACTGTCGTCTTGTGGCCCCGTCACCACTGTAACCTTCGGGGTTAAGTCCGCGTTAAATTCGTACAGCCGGTTCACCCCGCCCACGTACACCCGACCAGTCGTATGATCCACCACCTAAATTCAGTAAAAACTAAGTGATGTTTTTGAAGCTCCGAAGAGAGGATACTTTTAAAAGATGCAATGCAACCCTCTTTGTACGGAGCCATGCATGTCTATTTATGTGAATATTCTATGAATAAATAAAAATTAATGCCACAAATGATTTTGTTCAAATATTTCGCAAGTTAAATTCTTTTTAAAACCTATTAAAATCAATAAAAAAAGTACTAAAGTTTAAGGAGATCGCGTGGCAATTTCAATATTTTCGTAAAATTAAATGCCACGCCGCTTACTCACTACCAATCTGTGCGTGTACGCATCCAATTAAAAGCGTAAAATCAAAATAAAACCAACCAAACAAATCTTAAATTCAATAATTGCAATAGGGTAGGGATACAACATTAGTTGATTAAATAAAAGTTTTGTATTTAGAGTTATCCATAGCCACTTAAATACATTTAAAAATATTTTTTTTTTACAAAATTTTAAATTTCTAAAAATTTATATGTTTCTATTAATGTTTGGCCGGCACTTATGTATGTTTGTTTATTTTTGAAAGAAAAAGTAGTTTGGCTGGGGGGAAAAAAAGGGGTAGAGTTTTCGAGACACAAAGTGTTTGAGAGTCCTCTAAGATTAAATTAATGTTCAGGAATTTACATTTATTACGATAAAATAAACACATTACAGTTCTAGCTTAATGATGTTATTAAAGAATGCGAATTTTTCCTACCATATGCTCGAAGGGCTCCTCCTTGTTTGGATTTTTGTACGCGATCGATTTCCCCTCTAAAGCCCTGGCGCCAGGCACGAAAGCCACAGTAGTCCAAAGTAGCAGCAGCAATGTCGTAATGCTAAAAGTCATCGGGTGACCCGGCGGTCCGGCTCGGCCCGGCCCCGCCGATCTCGCCGCAGTCCGGGACATAGTGAGCAAAAAAATAGCACCGACGTTTTTGTTTGCGCAATCCCGAATTATTACATTTCTGTCTAAGTCTCTGGAACCAGAATGGTCATCATCGACCGCCCACCGAAAGCGCTCCCCGCAACAATGACAACAATCTTTCTCGTCCATAATATCTGCTTCTGCGGTTGTCGTTCCCTCCAGGCAAATCGAAACTCCGGCTGAATTCGCGCTCCACATTTCCGCGCCAAACGCTAAACGGAAACCGCTGCCTTTTTATCGGATCCAAATTTATTTTTCCCTTATCTGTCAGTCAGAAATGAGGTATGATCTGTGAAAAATCCACTTTTAAACCTGTCCATTACACATAAAGCACCTCGTGGAAACCTGAAAAAAAATTAAAAAAAACGTCAATAAATTTTAATTGTTACCCCCAAATGCGAGTTACAAAGTTTTACTCTAATTTTAAATCCATTTAAAATATTAAACGCACGCCAAATAAAATGTTGAACTGAACTGTATGTATAGTAGTAGCTATTGGGTACTTATTACAGTACGAATAGGTACTTAATAATAAATAACCAAGAAAAACGAAGAGAAACACTCTGAAAAATACAAAAGATTGCAAAAATTAAAAAGCACGTACGTACACGGATTTCAGCAAATTTGCGGTCAATTGCTCAAATTAATGTCATTGCGGCATTTCTAACGGACACTGAGAAGGTCCACATAAATACATGAAGACTACGCGCCGCATAAGTTTTAAAAGCGATAACAGGCGAAAGAAATTAGGATCAAACGTGTTTTAAATGTGTTTGAAATAGTGGGGCGGTACCTCGCCCTTTAAAACACGCATTCCTCAGCGTTTTAAAACTGATTATCTTTCCTGTCTGCCGCCGATGAATACCGCAGTTCGGGTGTTCTTGGCTCTTTTAGATTAAACGCGATAATCTCCCCCCCCCTTCTTGCCAATACCCACACGACATTTAGCAATGAAGCTGCCAAACCCTCCGTCGGGGGCATCCGTTTTTAAAATGCGCAAAAGGCGATTTTTAAATAGAGATAAGGCGCGTCTGAACGCGTTCATCTCCGCGATGAAAAAATGACAAGCATTTTTAAAGCACCAGTTGGTTTTTAGCGGGGCGGTAAAGTTATCAATTACACCAAAAAACTAAGCTGTCTATCCGTAGATGACAATGAGAATAATAACAAAACGGAATACATGAGTGGTGAAAAAACCACGCAGAATAAAAAATTTTGTCCTAAAAAAATTACATAAAAAGTTTAAACAAAAAACACGACTTATGCCATTCGAAAAGTATAATAATATCGCAATTTTCGTATTTAATTCACGATTTTGATATTTTGCAATTGATAAAATTTAAAAACAGCATTTTACAGGCACAAACTAAAAATTTGTTCCGTAATTAAGTAAGCATAATAATACCAAAAATATATAATATACCGAAAAATGTGCAACTCCTATATAAAAAAGTACAGAAAAGGTGGCCTTTATAATGAGCCTCTCCATTTAAATGACACTCTCCACTATAATGGCATAGTAGCCATTTTAATTCGCATGAGTTAAAATAAGAGAGGAAGCTATTATAATAGCCATTTATTGACTTAATTTCACTATATATACTCACAAGTCTAATATTGTCCGGGCCGCACGAGTTTCTGCGTGTTGGACAGTATTAAACCAACACGCAGAAACTCGTGCGGCCCGGACAGTATTAGACTTGTGAGTATATATGAGTGAAATTAAGTCAATAAATGGCTATTATAATAGCTTTCTCTCCATTTTAACTCGCCGAATTAAAATGGCTACTATGCCATTATAGTGGAGAGTGTCATTTAAATGGAGAGGCTCATTATAAAGGCCACCTTTTCTGTACTTTTTTTATATAGGAGTTGCACATTTTTCGGTATATAATATATTTTTGATAATACTAACTGTTAGCTTCAAAGTACAACATAATTTAGTTTAAGAAAAAATAGAAGACAATAAATAAATCAATAAAAAGTTTTAAAAATCAAGAGTGGTTAAGCAGCCAGGTTTCAAATGAAAGTGCTAAAACCCAGAAATTCAGTTTTTGATAACCCGGAGCTTTTATTTTACCAACCATGCTGCATATGACATGTTTCGCTTCATTTCTCAAAATAAAGAAGATGCGCCTTTAGCAAATATCATTAAAACTAGAACTTTTGTCTGTTGTACGATTTTGAATTAGATTAAGTATGAAACGGGTAGAGGTTCCAAAAATTCTACGTCAAATATTTACAAAGCCCTTCTTTATCAAGCCTAAACGTTAAGTTAAAACTATAATCTGATCGATCGACATTGCGCGACAAAAAACATGACTAAATGGGAAAAGTGAAACATTAAAATAAGGGGATATTACGATGACTAAAAACTGTTTTAAAATCCGTAGCGTCACCTGCCGAGCAATTGCAGTGTTTTACATCGCCCACGCTGCGACGGGAGTGTTGAAGAAAAACTAACAGGTCCCGTGGTGCCTCTTTAGCGAGCAAATAAACTTATTAACCGCCACCTACACCCAGTCAATAACCGAAAAATATCCACTTTCTCAGCCTAAATCGAGGACCGTTTTTTTTAAACGGCTAATATGAAAACGGAAAACCTTCGCACAAAAATGTCATCTTTTTGTTGAAATGCGAAAATTTTTGACATTGAAATAAAGTAACAACAAACAAGGCAAGGCCCTATAGAAGAGTAATTTTAAGTAAAAACGAAGTTTTTTTAAATAAAAAAGTTATACACAAACTGAAATACAACCAACAACTTGAAAGACCAACCCAAAAAAAAATTAGAAAAATCCTTACAAACACCTGCTGTTATATGAATTTTATATTATTAAATAAGTACCCACAAAAAGCAAAATAAATTTGAGAACTCCTAATTTCCACACGTCAAATGAACACGATAAAACTTTGACCCGTGAAATATCTAAATAAGTTTTCAATTATTTTCGGCCCCTTTTTAGAACTATTTTTAACGTTTTTAATTTTACCAATTTCGTGTACACTATTTTTTTGAAATCTAAACATTTGTATTTGCATATAGCATAATACATGGGCACGGGGGGTTGGGGTGATTAACCCCCCCCCCAAATTTTGAGAAGGGGGTAACCCCCCCCTCACTCAAAAGTGGGGGGGGGGAGAAAAGGTTACCCCCAATTTTGGAAAAATGAAGAAAAATAGTCTTTAAAATGACTTCTAACTGCCTCCAAACTTAATTTTTGAGGTCAAAATAAATGTTTTAAGCAATAAAAAGTTCAAAAATGCAATAAAAAGGGCTTTTTGATCTAAAATTAGGGTTTTACCCTGTTTTCCTTCAAAATCGAAAAACGATATGGGTAAAATGCACTCCAGAAAAAAACGGTTTCTCGGATTTTTACCCCCACCCACTCCGGAACAACTTGCCCATGTATGAGCATAAACCTAAATATATAGAACATTACCCCCTGGAAAAAAAAACGTAGAGCGAGAACCTCGAGCAAATCGAGAAAATTTTTTTCCATTTCTTCCAGATATTTTTGTTATAAAAAATTTGGAAGGCCGCTTGCCACCTGAACAAATAATATAAAATTTAATTTAATTCTAGAAAAAACCATAACATTTTTTAAACACACTCATATAACATACAAAAACATGACGAGAAATTTTACAACGAGAAGTATTATCTAAAAAAATTGTTAATTTTGTTTAAAGAGTCAGCGTAATCATACTTTCATTTATTTTTAGTTTTTTTTCGATACATTTTATAACTAAAATTTGTTTTAGTAAACAAACACTGAGTGATTCTTTAAAAAATTAAAGGAAATGACAAAAAAGGAATAATTTAAAATGAGTAATATAAAAGTTAATAGAACAGGTATTTTATTCCAATCTTCTCACGTTTAGTGTCGACGCAGCATAAAGACTTTAAAATAGCCTCGCACAGATCAAACTTTAATAAAAACGACGGAGACAGAGAAATTTCTAACGACCCGTACAAACAAATTATCCAACGTCCCTTTGAAAACTATATTATTCATAAACACAACGGAAGTTGTCAAGTTTTTTCAAGGAACAGGTTGCGCCTGGAACCTTTTATGCATACTGACAACTCCAATAAATAATTGGGGAAACACAAGGAGAAGCGGGATGCCAAATAATAAAGCGTCGTTAAAGAAACATTAAGGGGACGGACACTAAGTCGGGAGTGGGTTTTTGGATTGGACGGTTTGGAAGAGAAAGGGGGAAATGAATATGTATACACACATTAGCCAGTCCGAGCGCCCGTTCAAAGGGATTTTGTCAGCAACTTGGCGCAGAGAATATATGTCTAGAGCAGCTAGTAGGGAGCCCGCCTAGCTGAAATCAGTGGACAAGAAGAAATAAACCCGACTAATATAAATGGAACGCAAATCCACTTAGCCGTGTCGTCTGGAGTGCGTAGCCCAGATGTGGAGAAGTGCCCGGCGGAGGGCGAAAACCCCGCTCCAGCCCCGTACGAAACAACCGCTTCATGTTCCACAGAGCTTTTACTTTTGATGCTCCGGAGCTCTAACATGGTTTAAAGCTATTTTTTAATATAAAAAAACAAGAAATTCGATCAAAGTAAATGAGATATCAAAACAATGCAAAAACATGATTTAGTTTTACATAATACCAATACCAACATAATATACAAATAAATAACAAACAAACAAACAAAACCAATTAAAAACAATCTGTGATTGTTCAGTTATAGTCATTTAGTTAGTCGTAAACCTAGTTGTTGAGTAAACAATTAGCTGTCTGTAACTGTTGAATGTAGGTTTTTATACTCTTAATTTTGATTAGAATTATAAATTTACCTTGAGAATAATATTATTATATTAAGGTAGCCCAGCCAGAAGCCGGTGTCAGCCATGCGGCTGACGAGTATATAATGTTTTTTTTATTTTTCGGATCCAATCCAGTTGCTTTATTTTCTAAAAAATAAAGTAAGTTTTGGATCTCACTCATAACAAACTGATAAAGTTATTTGTTTTTAATTGGTTTTGTTTGTTTGTTATTTATTTGTATATTATGTTGGTATTGGTATTATGTAAAACTAAATCATGTTTTTGCATTGTTTTGATATCTCATTTACTTTGATCGAAACTAATATTTTTTTATATAAAATTAATACAGCTTTAAAAACTCGGTGCTCTTTAAGAGTTTTCCGAAATTCAAAGCTCTGTGGAACCCGAGGCGGTTGTTTTGTACTGGGCTGGAGACGGGTTTCACCTACCGCGGGCGCTTCTCCACATCTGGGCTACGCACTTCCGACGACACGGCTAAGTGGTACGTTCATTCTGTTGCCCGCTGGGTTTATTTCTTCTTGTCCACTGATTTCAGCTAGGCGGGCTCCCCTCTGGCTGCTCTGAGCATATATTCTCTGCGCCAAGTCCCTTGACAAAGTGCCTTTGAACGGGCGCTAGGGGCTAAATGTGTGTATACATATTCATTTTCCCCTTATTCTTCCAAACCGTCCCAAATCCAAAAACCCATTCCCGACTTGGTGTCCGTCCCCTTAATGTTTTTCTTAACGACGCTTTTATTATTTGGCATCCTCCTTGTGTTTCCCCCAATTATTTATTGGAGTTGTCATATCGGTGAAAGGTTCCAGGCGCAACCTATTTTCTTGAAAAAACTACAGACAACTTCGTTGTGTTTATATGAATAATATAGTTTTCAAAGGGACATTTGGATAATTTGTTTGTACGGGTCGTTTAAAAATTACTATGCTATCTCGTCGTTTTTATTAAAGTTTGATCTGTCAAGCTATTTAAAGTCTTTATGCTATAAAACTTTTAAACGTGAATTGGAATAAAATACCTGTTCTATTAACTTTTATATTACTCATTTTAAATTATTCCTTTTTTGTCATTTCCCTTAATTTTTTAAAGAATCACTCAGTGTTTGTTTACCTAAAACAAATTTTGAGTTATAAAATGTAGTACAAAAACTAAATTGAATGAAAGTATGATTACGCTGACTCTTTAAACAAAATTAACAATTTTTGATAAATTGTGCGTTGTAAAAATTTCTCAGTACAGTGTTTATCTATGTATATGAGTGTGTTAAAATATGTTTCTTAAACATAAAATTATATTTATTCAGTAACGGCTACAATTTTTATAACGGAAATATATGGAAGAAAAATGAAAAATTTGTCGATTTGCTCAAACTATCACTTCTCGTTTTTCCAGGGGGGTAATATTCTATATTTGAGTTTATGCTCATACATGGGCAGCTATTCCAGAGTGGTGGTAAAAATCCGAGAAACTCCGTTTTCTGGAAATCGTACCCATATCATTTTCGATTTTGAAGGAAAACAGTCAAGTTGCATTTAATCAAAAAGCCCTTTTTTATTGCGTTTTTGAACTTTTTGCTTAAAACATTATTTATTGACCTCAAAAAGTAGTTTTGGAAGGCAGTTTAAAAGTTGGTTTTTTTAAAAGACTATTTTTTTCTTCATTTTTCAAAATTGGGGTAACCTTTTCCCCCCCCCCACTTTGGGTGAGGGGGGGTTACCCCCCTTTCTCAAAATTTGGGGGGTTTTCGTGGCCCCAACCCCCCATACCCATGTATTATATTATATGCAAATACAAATGTTCATTTTCAAAAAAATAGTGTACACGAAATTGGTAAAATTAAAAAACATTTAAATAGTTCTAAAAAAGGGCCGAAAATAATTGAAAACTTTTTTATTTAGGATATTTCACGGTCCAAAGTTTTATATCGTGTTCCCATTTTGACGTGTATGGAAATTAGGAGTTCTCAAATTTATTTTTGCTTTTTGTGGGTCTTTATTTTAATAATATAAAATTCATATAACAGCAGGTTGTTTGTAAGGACTTTTATTAATTTTCTTATTAGATTAGTTATTTTGAAATTTGTTTGGTATTTTCAGTTTTGTGTAATTTTTTTATTTAAAAACTTTTTCGTTTTTACTTAAAATTACTCTTCTATAGGGCCTCCCGTATTTTTGTTGTTACTTTATTTCAGATGTCAAAATTTCGCATTTTAAAAACAAAAAGATGACATTTTTTTTGTGCGAAAATTTTTCGTTTTCCAATTATTAGCCGTTTAGAAAAAAAAACGGTCCTCGATTTAGGCTGAGAAGTGGATATTTTCATTCGGCTAAATTTCAGTGGCGGGTTAATAAGTTTTGCTCGTTGGGCGCACGGGGAAATTCCTAGTTTTTCTTAGAGACGCCCGTCGCAGCGTGAGCGAATGTGAAACACAATTCCCGGCAAAAAAAATTTTTTAAAACAGTTTTTAGTCATCGTAATATCCCCTTATTTAATGTTTCACTTTTTTCCCATTTAGTATTTTTTTGTCGCGCAATGTGCAATCGGATCAGATTATAGTTTAACTTAACGTTTAGCTTGATAAAGAAGGGCTTTTAAATATTTGACGTCAAATTTTTGGAACCTACTACAGTTTTCATATTTAATCTAATTCGAAATCGTACGACGGGCAAAAGCGCTTTTTAATAGTGTTTCCTTAAAGGCGCATCTTCTTCTTTTTTTGAGAATGAAGCGAAAGCGCTTAGACGAAATGTGAAAGCTTCCGGGGTCTCAAAAACTGAATTTCTGGGTTTTAGCACTTCATTTGAAACCTGAGTATTTAACCACTCTTGATTTTTAAAACTTTTTATTGATTTATTTATTGTCTTCTATTTTTTTCTAAACTAAATTATGTTATTTGAAACTAACATATTTAATTATTATAAAAAATATGTGATATACCAAAAAATGTGAGCTACTATATAAAAAAGTACAGAAAAGGTGGCCTTTATAATGAGCCTCTCCATTTTTAAATAACACTCTCCACTATAATGGCATAGTAGCCCGTTTAATTCGGCGAGTTAAAATGAAGAGAAGCTATATATAATAGCCATTTATATGAGCTTCATTTTCACTCATTATATTAATCTCACAAGTCCGATAATGCGCGGGCCGCACAGTTTTCTCATGTTGGGCTTAGTATTGGTGGGTCCAACACGCAAAAACTCATTGCACCGGTTTTAGTATTGAGTTTTGTGAGGGTATTATGAGTGAAATTAAGTCGATGAATGACTACTATAATAGCTTTTATATTCATTTTAACTCACCGAATTAAAATTGGCTAGTATACCATTAATTAGTGAAAAATGTTATTTTAAATGCGAGAGCTCATTAATAAGGCCACCTTTTTCTGTTCTTTTTTTATATAGGAGTTGCACATTTTCGGGTATCTACTATATTTTTGGTATTATTATGCTTACTTAGGTACGGAACAATTTTTCATTTTGTATCTTGCCTGTAAAAAAAAATGTATATTTTTAAATTTTTATCATCAAAATATCAAAATAAATTAATACAAAAGACAATATTATTATACTTTTTGCAAAATGCGTAAGTTAGTATTTTGTTTAGACTTTTGTAATTTTTTTTCAGACAGAGTCTTATTTTTGCGTATTTTTTCACCGCTCCATATTATTTCGTTTTGTTATTTTATTCTCATTGTCATCTTACGGATAAAAATTTCACTCACTTTTTTGGTATTAATTGATAACTTTACGGCCGCACTAAAAACCAACTAGTCTTTAAAAAATGCTTTTTGAGCTATCACAAAAAATGAACATCTACGAGACGCGCCCTCTCTACGTTCGCCTTTTGCGCATTTTGAGAACGGGATGCCGACGGGAGGTTTGGCAGCTTCATTGCTAAATGTGCATCGTGGTGATTCGCAAAAAGAGGGAGATTGTGGCGTTTAGTGCTGAAAACCGAGAACAGGCCCCGAACTGCGGGGTCATGGCGGCAGACAGGAAAATATGATGGTTTTAAAACGTCAAAATGCGTGTTTTTAAAGGGCGAGGTCCCGCCCCTTGTTCAAACATTTAAAAACACGTTTGATCCTCATTCTTTCCTGTGTCGCTTTTTTTTAAAACTTATCAGCACAAAATTGTTTTTGAGTGTGTTTATAAAAACTCTCCGTGTCATTTAAAAATTGCCGATAATTTAATTTGAGCAATTGACACAAATTCCTGAAATCCATGCATTACATACTTTTTTTTTTTGTGATCTTTTGTCCTTCAAGTATTTTCTCTTTGGTTTTAATTTATTATTAAGTACCCTATTCGTACTGTAATAAGTACCCAATCGCTCCTATTTATACATACAGTTCGAGTTGGACATTTTTGTTGGGCGTGCGTTTAATATTTTTTCAAATGATTTAAAATTAAGAATAAAACTTTGTAACTCGCATTTGGGGGTAACAATTAAAATTTATTGGTTAAGTTTTTTTTGATTTTTTTAAGTTCCACGAATTGCTTTATGTGTAATAGAACAGGTTTTAAAAGTGGATTTTTCACAGGGGATCGTACCTAACATTTCTGACTGACGGACTGAGGGAAAAATAAATTTCGATTCGAAAAAATAAAAAAGGCAGAGGCTTCCGTTTTCGCGTTTGGGGCGGGGCGCGGTGGAGCTCAAATTCGGCGAGGAAGTTTGCCGATTTGCTGGAAAGGGAAGACGAGAACAACCGCGCGGAGGCCATCTTTATGGACGAGAAAGGCGAGTTGTTGCTCCAATTATTTTTGCGGGAGCGTTTTCGGTGGGCGGTGCAATGGGTTGGTTTCAGAGACTTGCAGACGAAAATGCTAATAATTCGGGATTGCGCAAACAAAACGTAAGTGTATTTTGCTCAGCTGTCCCGGACTGCGGCGAGGTGGGGCCGGGCCCGACCCGGACCGCCGGGTCGCCGATGAGGTTTTTTCAGCGTACCGAATTGCTGCTCCTACTTTGGTGTACTGTGGCTTTCCCGTGCCTGGCGCCAGGGGCTTTAGGAGGGGAGTGGATCGCAGGTACAAGGTCAAAACAAAACTCGGCATTATGGTAGGGAAAAATTCGCATTCTTTAAATAACGTGGTAAGGTAAAACTAATAATTTTATGGTAATAAATTATAAATTAATGCATAAAAACAATTGAAATGCCTACACCACAGTTGATCATAAGAGCGGCATCACATTTAATTTTACACAAAATGCGCGCGAAATCTATTTAAAAACTAGTACTTTTTTATTGATTTAAATCAGTTTCAAAAAAGAATTTAACTACAAATATTTGAACAATCATTTGTGCAACCATTAATTTTTATTTATTCATCGATATTTCGCGTAAAATGATACATAGTCAAAGTTTGCATTGCATCTTAAAAGTATTGACAATACATGGGCAA
>JASAMX010010697.1:0-13883 GCA_030248175.1 Microlaimidae sp. YZB2_3 | reverse complement strand
ACCAAGATGTTACATGAATAATTAAAAAAATGTATTTTAAGTGCATCATTTTTTATTGTTTTTACTTGAGCAGCGGTCTTGTGTGTGTAATCAAATAAAATGTTTTTTAAGTGCATTATTTTTTATTGTTTTCGCGTGAGCGGCGGTTCCATGTGTGTAAATATATATTTTTTTTAATTAGGCACTATATTGATTTTTTTTTCTTTTTACAAGACGGACAATAAAATTACAAAGTACAAAATTACAAAACAAAATACAAACATACAAAATATAACTGTTTGTCATTAAAAAACAAAACATTAACAAGAATACATATATAAAAATTAATTAATAAAGAAAAGAAGAATGAGAAATGAAGAACAAATTATGCGAGCTTTGTGTGGATCCAACCTAAATTCATACGTATGCATATATGCATACGTATGCATAATTTCATAAAAATACATATGTATTTTTTTCAGTTATATGCATACGTATGCATTTTTGTTATGTTATGTGTGTCATTTTTGTTATGTCATTTTTGTTATGCATACGCATGCATTTTCGTATGTTATTATTTAATTCAGTCAATATTGCAATTAATTCAGGTCCGTTTGATTTATATCTCCTATAAGAAAATCTCAGAAGTAATTGTATCTCAGATTTTATTTTTATTGTTTTTTGATAAAAAACTCACCTTTTTTTCTTGTTTAGTTACAGAGAGGATCATATCTAATAAACACTCTCAAAAAACTTTTAGTGGCTAACAATTATGTCACATGTACAATACATCTAAAGAACACACAATCTTGTTTTTACTTTACAGATATTCTAAACCGTGTTTTTATTTTTGCCACAACTGTATCTGATTTTCAAACCTTAAGCAGTAAAGAACTTAATATACACCCTGACGATATAGATTTTACATTTACCGTTTCAACTATAAAATTTGAATGTACAATGTTGACAAAGTTTTGAACATATAGATAGATAGATAGATAGATAAGATTTATTTTCTAGTAAGTACATACATACTATAAGTTACAAAATGGAAACCCAGTTGGGTTACACAAAAAACAAACACAAAAATAAAAAAAATACAAAAATAAACATAAACACATCATAAATATCACAACAGAAATCCTGGCTAACTAGAAAAGAATGACTAAAGGCTTTAATTTTAAAGCTCTTGCTTAGTCATTTTTAGGTTAATTTATCTTTGTTTTATAAAGAATTTTTTAAAATATGTAATGATTTAGCGTCAACTTGACTCTGATTTAGGGAATTCCATTTATTTTGTACTTTGTTAAAAAAGCTATGTTTTCTGCAGTTAACTCTAGAATGCTCAACTTTAATTTTTTTGAATGTCCTCTGGTGTAATTTGTGTGAAGCGTAAAATATTTGTTGGCTTTTAAACTGACATGGTTGTTTAGAATTTTATATGTTTCAATTAAATCAAACTTTTCTCTACGTTTTTCTAAGGTCTCAAGATTTAATATCCTTAATCTATTCTCATATTCTGTGTCTTTTATATTGCACTTTCTGAAAACCCGTTTAGTAAAAGATCGTTGTACTTTTTCCAGAATATATATATATCTTTTTTCATGTATGGATTCCAAACTACACTTGCATACTCTATTATAGGACGTACAAAACTTTTGTAAGCAGTAAGATAGTTTTTTAATGAATGAGATTTAAAACATCTAAAAATTAGATTAACAGTTTTCATAGCCTTGCTGGCTATTTTTTGACAGTATATTGAGAACTTTAGGTCATTTGTTACATAAACTCCCAGATATTTAATACAATTTGTTTTAGGCAACTTCTTATTGTTCAAGTAATAATCCATTTCAGTAATATTTTTTTGATTATTTATATTTAAAACTTCACAGTTATTTACAGACAGACCAAGCTGCTAATCACTAGCCCATTTGCCAATTCTATTCAGATCATCTTGTAGGTTAAGTCGATTGTTACTATTTTTATCAAAACTAGTATAGACTTTTGCATCATCAGCAAATAGTCTGATTTCAGAGTTATGAACACATTCTACAATATCGTTAATGTAAACTAAAAAAAGAAAAGGTCCTAAAACTGAACCCTGTGGTACCGAGCTTGTTACTGGATATGAATTTGAAACAGAGTCATTTATTACTACTTTCATTTCTCTATTAGTTAAGAACGCTTCTAACCATTTTAAAAGTTTACCACAAACTCCATATTTACTTAATTTATACAAAAGCTTTTGATGTGATACTGTATCAAAAGCTTTTGCAAAATCCAAATACACAACATCCACTGAAGTTCAAGTTTATGTTATTTGAACCCTATGACAGGTACAATTGCGAACCAAATAAAAAAAGTAGATCATATGATAAAAGTTTTTATATTTGGTAAACAAAATATTTGTAGGGAATGACAATTGAAAAAATCTTTGACATATGCAAAATCGCCACTTTTTGGGTTAAAAGGTGTTTTTGAAACATATAATTAAAACTTTCTAATTTAAAAGTGACAATTTTGCATTTTTGAAAGATTGTTGTGAGCATATTTTTTTTATCTTACCTCCGACTAGAGAAGAACTACAACTGGATTGCCTTAATTGTTTACGAAATAAAAATAGCAGTATCATATGGTCTACAATTTTTAATTGGCAAGTATTTTCACAAGCTAAAGATGCTAACTTACTACAGTCCAAATTTTAACCTCAGACTAGTCCAATTATTTTCTCTAAACATACGCTTGGAAGAAAATCGCCCTATTTTCCTGCTCCAATCATAAAGCATTTTTCATGGCTAATTCGTAATTTGTCAGATACTTTCTTAGATACTTTCTTTTGCAACTATTTTGTTTTGTTAAAAAAGACAGCTTTAAAATAAAAACAAACTGTTTTTTATATAGGATAAGAAATTGCTAAAACCCAGTAATTTTTGACTGTGAATCATAAAATTAATATTTCTATAAAAATGTGTCATATTTATCATAACAGCACCTGATGATTAGAATGCCCAGTGTAAGGCGGCTACTCAATCAACTATTTTGTCCACCATGACCCATGAAAATTAACGTTATAATGACTGTGAAAATAATCTCATGAAATTTAATGTATAAAAGCCAAGTTATGTAAAGGTCAGGCATTAAATGTAAAGAAATAAAGGGTTTTATTTGTGATTAACCATGAAAAGCATTTAATTTTTCTTTTTTGTGAAAATATATTGACATATCATATTAATATTGATTTCTCAATTTTAACGCATAAGTTAATTCTGAATTGATATTTATAAAACCCAAATACAATAGATTATTTGTATAACGTAATACAATGTAACATTTACAGGAATGTAACGGGCAAACAAAAGTCAAGCTGGTATTGAGAGCTTGGTATCGCTACACGTGGTACTTTCACGTGCTTCTTTGTCCTCAAAAGACACAGCGTTTTTTCCAAAAATATAGCTCAGTTATATAATAGCAAAAAATGGCAGGTATTATAGTTGACCTTTGCATAGGGTGATACATGAAACGCCTTAACCTTAGGGTCAAGTCAGGACACAGTGATGGGGGAATACAGTAGTGGTATAAATTGCCAGAGATTAACTCCAGCGCTCAAAAATTAGAAAGAATGCGATAGCAAATCCCGCAAACTAATGAACTGATAGAATTGTCCGCTTCATAAATAATTTAACTTTTGCAATTATCAGATTAATGTGGAACATTAACCCTACAAGTGCAAAAAGAGAGGTTGAGTTTTAGTCAACCGGTCAAAAAGTTATTGATGTATGTCGCAACCAAAGAGCGCTTGGTTGTGGAATTCCAAGAGCCCAATAGCAGATGCTTATTTGGTAGATTTGAAATGGCAAAAATACGGGTTAGTAAAAATTGGAGCCGTTAAGCTATCGGCTCGTGCGAAAATGGTTATTTGATTTTGGCAATGAAGACAACCCTGTTGCGTACATTTACCTAAATGATGTAAACACAGTGAAACACAACCCTGTTGGGAGCAAAATAAATAAAGCTGTGGTGTCAGCCCTTTCAAAAAGTTGGAAAAATTTGTCAGGTTCCAACAAGTACGTGGTCAGTATTCTTGGTTGGAAGTGTTAATTATCTAAAAATACTTAAGGTCGGAATGAAACCTTACCGTGTCAGGTACGAAAAGTAAAAGGTAGCAAGGCTAATGATTTCAGCCTCTTCAAAAAGTGAACAAAAAAAGGATCCGTTGTTGCAGTTTCTTCTCTTGTTGAATAGAAGGCGTTAACTTGTAGAGACAACACTTACGCTGTGAAACATTAACGTGTTCGGTGCGACAAGGGATAAGTTATTGTGGGGAAAGTTGTTAGAAAATTCCCCTTCAAAAAATTACGGGAATGAAAGAACGATCTTTTTCAGAACAGCAGCGAGATGATTTAGAAGAGGGGCATATATTGCCCTTGGAACATTAACAAAACGGTTGAAAAACCGAAGACTGAAAGTTAGGACTGTTATTTCAGACCCCTTCAAATATTCTGCAGTAATATGTATAAACTTGGGTTTTTAAGGATTTCAATCAAAGGCTTAACCTCAAGTGATGTTTAATTACTGGGATGGAACCATGATGTAACGGGTTTAAAATTTAAGGTTGATTAGTGAACTTAACTCACAGTTAAGTTCCACAAAAAGTTACACCAATGTCTCAACTTTGAATTGAAAAAGCAAAAACCAAAACTATTTAGGATAATCAGTAATTTCTACAACGGAGGTTATTCCTTTGCTTAACATTAAAAATACTAGCGTATTTACTTTTTAAAAACAAGAGGTATTGGCAAATGGGAAAACCACTGTGTTGGTTTTGTGTCATGTTGGAATTTCTTAGATATGGTAATATGCAATGTCTTGTGTTAAAGTCAGGTTGTTTTCGTAATTTATTAACAATTATAATGCGGAGTGTAGCGCTGAGCGCCCAAGTGTTTGTTTACAAATTATTACACTGAGTGATTTATTAGAAGCAAAATACACTAGGGTAACCAACCGCGTTGCGGCGTATGTGTTAGTAGCAAATTACACACGAAAGACAAATTTTATGTTTGAGCAAAACGGTTAGGCTTTGGCCTAAAAAAGCCAGTATTTTTGAGCGTTTCATAAAGTAGTTTTGAACCAGATTTGAGTAAACAGTTTTTAAAATAATACACAAAAAACAAGGTTAATTTAAGATCACTAGTACACAAAGTGCCAAAGCCACCCTGGTCAAAATCCATTGTTCTAAACGGAAGTAATCCCCAGCGCATCAAAGGACACCGCGCGCATAAAGGGAGGCCTGCATTTATGTCTAATAACGCGCCCACGCCTTTCTAATAACCCACCCGCGCGGCATTCTTTTAGCCATATTCCCACCTATATTTTAAAGCCCTGTTCTTCCGCTGCTCCTCCAACAGCCTATCCCACGGAGCAAAACATATATGACGTGATCACGAATACCATATGACATTTTAAAGCTAAAAAAATTCTAAGGTGGCACTATTTTACACACAGAGGACTTAGGAAAGCGATTTTTAGAAAAATGCATAATTTTGTGTTTTAAAGGAAATTTGTTAAACAAAAACTCTAAATTTAACACAAGAGATTAGACAGAGAGGGTTTTTGACAACCGTCACCGTTGTACTCTAAACCTCCTAACTTAAAAAAAAAACTTTAATTAGTTTTTACTAAGTGTTACAAAATTACTTAATTGACTCTTCATGCAATTTTTCTGAAAAGATACCTGCACCAGGCTACGGAAGTGTTGAAGCCATTCCGCCAAATACTGTTTTTAAGTCTTGGTTGCCGGAGGATCCTAACTCATGGAAATATCCTGGTCAGCCACCAGGTTATTTCTGCTTTTAAACAGTCCCTACCTAAGCTGGCCTTGATCAGCTGCAAAAGTCGGGTTCCTAACGATTATCACAATAAAATTAGGTTATAAATACAACAAAACTAACCTATGGCAAATCTGCCGACTTAAAGGGGGTTCTAGTCCAACGATAGATTACGACTGCTCACCAAGTAGAAGCACAAAAAAACAATAATAAGGAACCCCAAGTGCCCACACACCGTGCGAAGCAAAAAACCTGCTTGAAATGGTTTAAATTGACATGTGCGGCAACCGGTGCAAAGTACTGTAATTTTGAATAAGACATGAAACGCGCATAAAAGCTGGGCGGAATGACAACTTATAATTAGCGGTAATTAATTAGTTTATTTGTTAACCTAACCTGCCACGCGCTCTGTGCCACACGAACATTAAAGTTTAAAATCGAAGAAACAAGACACAGGACACTTAGCAATAAAAAACATTTTTGACAGTTTACTGTGGCTTCTTTTACTTTGTCCAGAATAGGTGTAAACCATAACTTATGTCCTTCTATCCTGGCCAAACAAAAACAAATTTTGTCTTTTGAAATTACCTTTAGTGCAGTTTTCAGCGTTGAGCTGGCATATGAAGCGCAGTTTTGTGTCACGGTGGCACTTTGAAATTCCCCCAGATGACACAGTTGCCGAGGACCAGGAGCAATTCTGTACAGTATTTGTAAAGTTAATTTGTTTAGTGAGATTGATGTTGCCGCATCCTTTGCAGGTTTCTGTCCACTCCCAGTTTCCCGATTTTTTCCCATCAAGTTCCAAACCAATGCGGAACTGCTCACCAGGCTAAAATTGCACTACAGTCCTGAGCAAAAATAGAGGTAGTTTTTCATGCCCGTCATATAGCAATGTGATGACGAATCTGCACCTTGGCGTAATAAAGTAACCCGCGCTTTTGGAAAGCGGATTAAAGAAAAGATCAGGGTTAGACCACAGCCGTTTCTTCATGCGTCCCGCGTTTAAAGCGTTTAGAGGTATTATAGAATGGCTGATTTTTTAAACAGGAGGTAAAGAGAGAGCAAAAATATTATTATTTATAATTAATTAAAGAATGATTTTTTGGCCTAAATAATTTCGTAAACGTGTTGAAACTAAGTTGTAAGTATTTTTTATGATTATTTTGATAATTCTAATAAGCCTGGATTATTACAGTAATAATAGTCTTTAAATGCAATTATTATAGTCGTCAAATGCATTTATACTAATATGAATGTTTTATGAAAATTTTACGCTAATAAAATTTTTTACACACTTAAAACAAATTATTTTAAAATATTTGAACAAAGTAATTTACATCAGATATCTTAGATAAAACAAACCAAATCAACATTTGTTGTGTTCATTTTAATATTCAAAAAATAGTTTGAAAGTAAAATAAAATAAAATAAATTGTGTTATGTCTATGTATAAATTAAATATCAAAAAAATAAATAACTACTCTCTAAAAAGTGGATCTAAAAAATTCGTTGAAAAAAAAGTCGTAAATCACATTTATATTAAATCAACAAAATAAGTAGGTAAGAAAAGTGTTGCTATAATATTAGTTGTTTAAACGAAAAAATTCGTAAAATTAACTTAGTAAAATCTCGTTGAAATTGATAATTGCTCTTTACATATAAAACATACAGTTTTGTCGGTTTTTTTATTTTATAATTCAGTTTACCACTAGTTTTATTATTTTGTTTGACTATATATATAGATATATTCTACCAAAATAATCAAATCCTATGTATAACTGAATTCGAATTCTTTCAACCTTCATTTTTTGTTTTATGTTTATTTTTAACAAAAATAATTGTTTTAAAACATAAAAATAAGGTTCGGTTAATTTAATCCGACTGTTTTTCAACTTGTGAGGATATTTTGTTCGAAATATTGGAAATTCTTTGATATTGTTAAAACAAAATTATTTCGCAAAGAAAAAACTCCAAAGGCGCTGATGATTTCTATGGAATTAAGATGGTAGAAATTGCTTGTGTGTGCACTGACTTTAAATCCTTAGTTTGAAGTGTGTAAAATTTTCTGCTAGGGAGTTGGAGTTTTTGTAACACTTTATTTGTTTATTTTTAAAAAGTGTGAAATCTGCACTTTCGTTTACAAAACAAATTAAGGAGGGACAGATGAAGGTAAGAATTGTTTTGTCTTTTAATTAAAACAATCTTATATTTGTAAAGTAACCATAAATAACTTTTTTCTTCACCCTTAAAATGGTTAAACAAGAAAAAATATGGAAAAATGTTTGGCGGAAGAAGGACATTCCTTCTCGCGATCGCGCTGAAATTAAAATAAAAGTAAAATTTGGAAGTTAAAACTATTGTTTTCAGTTTTGAATTTATTATGCTTGTTAAAAATATGCTTCTTAAATAAATCTAATAAATTTGATAAAATAATAACATATAATGGGTTTTTAACCACATTTATGGCTTTAATTTTTTTAAATAATTTTAGTCTACTCAAATTAATTTCATTAAAAAATTCTATACTAGACCTGTTTTAGTATACTAGTTAGAAACCACTCTCTTAAAAGAGTTAGTAAAAAAACGTAACTAATTTTTTTAGTAAGTTATATGTTACTAAACTCTTAGTAGATTTTAGTAACTTTTTCGTAAATTGACGATTTGTTATAAACATCTTGTTTACATGACAACTCAGATGCTAATTAAAATTGTCGGCCATATTGAGTGCCGTCTTTAACGTGTGGAAGTGGTTTTCTTCGAAAATTCGTGGTGTTTTTGTATTTAATATTACTTGTATGAAATTATAGGAAGACAATAGTTAATTGTTTGGACGTTTTTGTTTGTTTTTTATTAATTATTCTGTTTGAAAAATCTCAGGTATGCGTTTTAAAAATTTAATCATGTTTATATCAAGATTAAAAAAATATATTTTTGTGTTTAAGAAAAATAAAGTTCCGTATCTTAAACATAAAAATTGGTAAATAGAAAAAGTTCATGACTTCTAATTTTTATATTTTTTCTCCTCCAATTCTAACAGGGTTTCTTTTTATTTGTGATTTGAACCAAAGAGTTTTGATTTTTGATGTGAAAATTATAACTTTTAAGAGTCTTCTATTTTATGGTTTTTCTGTCCTGTAAATAATGTATTATCTTAGAATTTCGTCAAAAGCTTATTTTAATGGGTTTGATTAAATTTGCACGAAAATTTTTATAAAAAGCAAGCTTAAAAAATATAAAATTAAAAGGACTAATTAATAATAAAACCGTTTAAAATTGCTGGAAAAACAGTTTAATATTAAAGACTAAATACTATATTTTTTTGAATCGGAAACAAAATTGTGTATTTTGTGAAAAAAACGGGAATTTTAAAAAAATCTGCGTTTTAATTTTTTTTTAAAAACGACATAACCGCACAATTTAATTGTTTTGCTCAGTTCCTCATATAAAGTTACGAGTGTAGCCAGATATAAATCACCATAATGAACCAAAATATTAAATCACTCACAACGTGTAAAAAGTTTTCGAAGGATGGGTATCTTAAACGAATTAGTTCAAAAATTTACAGTTTAAGTCATATATGAACAGATAAATTTTAAAAATAATTTGAAGAAAAAATACCTATTCAGCAAAAAAATATAAATTTTAAATTCTGACCAGTAATAAAAATCAACAGGGCTGAACAAAATGTCGGTCACGTGATGAAATGTCAGATCAAGAAAATGTCGGCAATTTTGTATTTTTTGTGTGGTAAACTTTTGTGTGTAGCCCTCTTCTTTGTATAGATTTTTGCTCCTTTATTTGTGTAAGGTATACAAAAGAAGAGGTGGTTTTTGTTTTTTGTGCATTTGACTTTTTTTTAATCGGTCCAAAGACATAATATCATTATGAACGTGTAGTGAAACTTGCAGAAAACACTTTGACAATATATTTATTTGTATTTCAATGTGTCCGCCAAAACAGAGCAGGCGATGGTGTGTGTCTGTTATTAGGGAAACGCGTATTGTGTTTCAAGTTCTGCCGCTTTTTGATTATGTGAATAATGAGTGAGCCTGTTGAGAAAGAACGCACACAAATTGCATCTTTTTTGTCCCGCTGAACAGCAAAATTTGCCCAACGCGTTAAAACCACAAAACGCACTACATAATAATCAGCTGATTTTCTTCCTGAATTAAATTAATTACAGCTTTACTTTTTGGGGAGACCTAAATCAAAAGTGACGACCGCAGTGTTTCTTTTTAATTAAATTTTCAACCATGCAAAAATAAATTTTCAAATTTAAGGTTTAAAAATTTTAAAAGAGGAAAAATTTAAATATTTAAAAATAAGTTAAAATTAAACTTTGATTTTATTTCTCTTTTTAATTTTCCACATATTAAATTTTGATTTTTATTCTCTTTTTAAAAGTAATTCTTTTATTAATTATGCTTCACGCCGTACCCTGTGCCCTTTAAGTTTTGGCTGGAAAAATATTTTGTATTCCGCATGCAGTTTACCAAAAAAAGGTCGAAAAAGCTAAAGTTCTTTCAATAGACTATTTCGACATAAGGCGTTTTACACAGTAAAATTCCGATACACATTAGGCTGAAATTTGAAATTAAAATAATATTTAAATAAAAACTTCTATTAATTTTGCAATGTAAAATAACGTTTAAATACTAAA
This sequence comes from Microlaimidae sp. YZB2_3, assembly GCA_030248175.1. Lineage (NCBI taxonomy): Eukaryota > Metazoa > Nematoda > Chromadorea > Desmodorida > Microlaimidae > Microlaimidae sp. YZB2_3. Next base: position 3,419 of record JASAMX010010697.1, on the reverse strand, counting down.
GACAAAATATAAAATTGATCGGATTTGTAATAATGTAGTTATTAATGTTTAATTTCGTAAAAATGCAAACATAACAAATAAAATTACGATGAGAACCGAGCACCGAATATAAGTAGGATTTTACTCGAAAGTCACCAGAAGGTCCGATGGTTGTAGCTGTTAATGGCTTAAGGCGGTCGGTTGTAGACTGCAAGGTCGGGAGTTCGAATCCCAATGAAGTCGCTTTTCATTTTTTGTACCAAGCCGTATAGTTTATATTTAGTTTTTTTGTGGTAGATAGAATATACCTGCATTATACTTACTTGGTGTTTTTTTAGAGAAATTATTTTCCGGAAGATTATTTACGTATAAAATCCATAACAATAATGCAAAACAATATTTCTTGAAGGATTTTTAATTAAAAAATCAACCATATTATTATATCAAAAGAAATTAAACAATAGACCCAAGAAGCTTTTTACATTACAGCACTTTGGTTTTAATTTTTTTTGTGCCTATAGCAAAATATCTACATCAAAAATCCAGTATCTACATCAATCACTAGCAGATCTATTCTCTTTCTTATTTTATTATTATCAATCAATAGAAAATCAATTAATTGATTTTCTAAAAAAATATCTAAAAATATCTGATTTTTTTTTATTAAATTCAATTTTAATAAGTTTAAATGAAATTTTGACAAGTTTAAATTCCCGGTACAAAAAAAATAAAAAGAGACTTCATTGGGATTTGAATTTCCGATCTTGCAGTGTGAAGCCGACCGCCTCAAACCACTTGACCATCAGACTATCCGCTGACTACCGAGTAAAATTCTACTTATATATTTGGTGCTCAGTTATGATCGTAATTTTATTTTTTATGTTCGCATTTTTACAAAGTTAAACATTAATAACTACATTATTACAAATCCAATCAAATTTATATTTTGCCTTTAGTGTTTACTACGGGTGTGCATTGCCGGGAAATTTCATTTTAGCCGCGCCTTAGCTTTAGTACTAAAGGTTCAAAAATCGTTTAGCCTTAGCTTTAGTACTAAGCCCAAAAAAGGCTTAGTACTAAAGCACTTTAGCCTTAGCTTTTGCCAAACCAAAAAATATGGACATATTCGTAAATTTTAAATATTATCCCTGTTTTAAGGTTATTCTTAGCATACATTGTTAAGTTTACAGTAAAAAACTCAACATTAAAGACATTTTTAACATTTATTGCATTAGATTTTAATTTTATTTTTAAAAAAAATATTATTTTAGGGTTAATTTTATAGTTTTAAATTTGGTTTTGTTTTGTACACGTCAAGATTTTAAGGACGCTTAAAATGTCATATAGTATTTGTGATACGTCATATATGTTTTGATCTGTGGGAATGGTTGTGGGAGGAGCTGTTTTAGCCAATTAGCGCTTAAAAAAATTGATATCCAATGAATGAGAGATGTCTTTTTTTCCTAAGCGCTATTTGAATAAAAGTAATTCTATAACTTTATAACTCAGTGAAAATTTTTTTTAACACTGAACAACTTCTCTTTAAATGGGAGAGTTTTGACAATCGTGTATTGCAGTGTTTATCTTGAAATGTAAATAGTCACCAAAAATGGTTAACTATCAATAAGCAAAAAAAAGCATATAACCAACATTTTTATTTAAAAAAACCACCCTTACTGCATAATAGATTTCAGAAAATGTCCACATGAAATATTAAAAATAAGATTATTTTAATATTAAGCATTTAGAAACTTAAAAAAATGCCTCAAAAAAGCAAAAAAAAATCGTTCTTTTTAATGCTTAAACAAAAATAAGTAAAATAATTTTTTAAAAAAAACACAAAAAAGTAAAATCCCATACTAACAGCATACCAAAACTCCATTTAATTTTTTTATTTAGCATTATTGTTCAAATAACTCACTTATGTTACTTCTAGATAAAAAACACTCTATTCAAGTGAGGTAAGCATAGTTTTAGCAAAAATATATAATACTATATATTATATTAAGGAAAAATATGACACTCAGTCTCAGAAGCGAAACTATTTGGTGCCATTTTTTGAGCACTGCCATTAAGTGTTGTGCACATAAAATGGCAAAACAACTGTTCTTATTGAGGCATGTGTCGTGTAAATGGGCACTGCTAAAAATGTAGCAGTGTTTTTGCGCATATCCTAGCATGCTAACTCAAACGCACTGCATTTTGAAGTACACTGATTTTTTTGGCAATCTTGTGCGCATATATGCGCATATACTGCACATAAAATGGCACAACCGCGGGAAACAAAAAAATAAATCCACTTAAAACAACTAACTAGTTTTTACACTATACACAATATACAAACTTTTAGTATAGACATACGAAAACAAAATCTAATACAATACACAAAAAATCTATTTATGTATTGCATTGCATTTTATTTTGTATGTCTATACCAAAAGTTTGTATTTTGTGTACAGTGTGAAAACTAAGTACTGGTTTTTTAGTAGGTTTATTTTTTTGTTTCAAGCAGTTGTGCCATTTTATGTGCAGTATATGCGCATATATGCGCATAAAATTGCCAGAAAAGTGCAGTGTACTTCAAAATGCAGTGCGTTCGAGTTAGCATGCTAGGATATGCGCAAAAACACTGCTACATTTTGAGCAGTGCCCATTTTCACGACACATGCCTCAATAAGAACAGTTGTTTTGCCATTTTATGCGCACAACAGTTAATGGCAGTGCTCAAAAAATGGCACCAAATCGTTTCGCTTCTGAGACTGGTGTCATATTTTTCCTTAATATATTATATAGTATTATATATTTTTGGTTTTAGCAGCTAATGGAGAGGGGAGTGATTGGGGTGGTTGGTTACCTGAGGTAAATTGCATCTTAAATTTGGGAAAAAGGTTCTAGGGTGTTCTTCCATACTTACTGGCTTTCCAATGGGTAGGCCCAAGATGAAAAATTTTGAAATCCTAAAGAGGGTCAGGGTGTGCCTGGTTTTCAAAAGATAATACTTTAGAAGTGTCTGATTTAAGATTTGGAGGAGAGTCAGTTAAAAAAAATGGAGAATTTGTTGAGAAAAACTTTATTTTTGTCTAGGAGGGGGGGGGGTCCAAAATTTTGAAGTTAAAATATGGGGGGTCGAGGTGAGGTGGACCCCACCTTACCTCCCTTTTTCACTGATATCAATTTTTATTAAATAATCATGTTTTTGGTTTGGTGGGAACATTTAAGGTTTTTTTGTGATTTGTCATTTTCTTAACAAAAGCTAACGTTTTGCCGGGTCCATACCTTTTGCCGAGCTTTTGCCAGCTAATTTCAGTTTAGCCGCGCCTTAGCTTTAGTACTAAGCCCAAAAAACCCTTTAGTACTAAAGCACTTTAACCTTTATCTTTAGTACTAATGACACCCATACATGGGCGTAGCCAGGATTTCGGAAAGGGGGGTCCAACCCT
>JASAMX010010695.1:0-15810 GCA_030248175.1 Microlaimidae sp. YZB2_3 | reverse complement strand
TATGTCATTTTACTTCATTCATACATATGCTAGCGTCATTCTGGAAACCACTAATAAAAAAGAAAAACAAATTATCCACGCAAGCAATCTTAAGTGTTTTAAAGTTATACAATGTACACACAAACGCAGGTGAATTTTTTGGTGAACCAAAAAAACAACTGGTTATATACCGAATCTTTATAGTCAAAAACTAATTCCAAGTTTAATTATTTTTGTATAGATTAAGTAGTGCATTTTATCAATAGATAGAAGAGCGAATTTAATTTTAAATACCATTATATTTTTGGCATTGTTTATTGTTTTTGCTACAGAAAGTATGCAATGAATTGTGTCTAGATCAATAATTAAATAAAAATCAAAATTTAAAAAATAAATAAAGACACCAATCGTTGACACGACATTTGCGTGTGACAAGGATAATATTCAATGGCAAGATTAATGCATGTACAAAATGAATTTACAAAAAACCTTTGTAAAAGTGAGGTGACAAGTACAAAAAAGATCACACCAACCATTCCACTTTGTAAAGTTTTAAACAAAGTGAATAGTTTTAAGCAATTACTCGGGCAGCAATTCAGAAACGACTTTGTGTTAGTGATGTTCCACTGGAGTTTAAAGCTTCCGCAGTTGCGGGAACTTTCGTTCTTATTTGTACCATTTTCATAAAAATAAAGGATTACTGCCAATAATTATTATTTAAAAAATTTTTAGAAATTAATTTTTTCACAAAACTTACTAAAACTAATAGAAGTGTTCCTGAAAAACAAAAAGTATCCTTTCAGTACATGTTTTAAGTTGTAATCGTTCATTCTAAAAGGGTAGATCTCCGGTGACTTCGAGTGTTGCTCCGCTTTAAATGGGCGAGGTTCTTGATTATCGGAAACATCGAACGGTTCTTACGTGACACGGAGCCGGGAACTTGAAGCCATGGAAAATTTTTGGAGAGTTGTAGCCACGAGCAATGGGAACTTGGAGCCTTCAAGAAAAAAATGGTTTGGGGTTAAATTTAGGCTTCGCTTAGGCTTAAGTACGCGTTTGTAACGATTTTTATTTTCTGGCTCCAAGTTCCCATGACTTGCTCTTAGCCTCCCACAGCTCATTGAAGCCCTCTATTTTGTTAAAGTATGTTGGGCCGCTAAATTTTACGTTACGACCCATCACTGCCCACCGACCCGACGGTCCCAAGAGGGTAGGACACGAGAGTTCCAAGGTGTGACACAAAGGTACCGCGATGGGATAGTCCCAAGTACGTAATGCGTTTCCTACAGTTAGAAACAATGTTACTTTTTCAATAAGAAAATGCGCATTTTTTACCTGCTATTGCCATCAAGTTTTAACGCAAATTCTAAATTTTCTTTTAAAAACAAACATGTAATATAAATGTTTTTTTACAACACTGTTACGTTTTAAACAAGAAAATACGCGTTTTTTAAAAGTTTTTTGTAACCTAAATTTTATTTAAAACTTATTAACAAAATAATTTAAAGCTGTACAGTTTGGATCAGTACAACGATATCGAAAGGTTTCAAGACTTTTTGTCAAACCTATTTATAGTGTCATGTGAATACAAATTAGCATTTATAGTTAATAATTTCCAGTGAACGATAAATTAACTGTAAGTAAAATTAAATACTATTTTACAACATATTAGTAAATTGGCGCTAGGAAGAAATACATTCTGCATAATATCTTTGAAACAGTTTTAAATTTTTAACTAAAAAAAACCTTTTCTTCCTAAGGCTAAGCAAAAACTTAAAATCAAGCTTAAACATATTTTGTGTAGTTAATTAATAACTTATATTATTTTTAATTTTTATTTTTATTTTGTATTTCTTTGTATTTCTTTAATTTTGTCTAACTTAAAAACTATGCAATTTTCATTTTTTTGCTATATTTTTATATATGTTTTTTAATGTCCAGGGGCTAATAACTTTCCTTCCAAAATTTTTTTCTTTGTCTATTAAAAAACATAAAAAACCTTAAAAAAGCCAAAGAACTTTTAAAAGTGGTAAATATTGTACTGCTTAAAAAGAAGCATTTTTCGAAGATATTTTTCAGAAGGTATTTTTATCGGACACCAGTAAATTCATTGTATCCACCAGATATAACTTGTTTTATTTGTATCTACCAGATATAACTTGTTTTATTAAATATTAACAGTCTTGCATTGCATTAAAACGGATCTACGACACGACGGTCCCGCGACAGGATTGGGACAATTCGTTCCCGCCAATTCGCTCCCGGACAATTCGCTCCCGGGACAATTCGCTTCCGGACAATTCGCTCCCGGGACAATTCGCTCCTGGACAATTCACTCCCTAAATTAAAAATGTTTTTAAAACCTTGTTTCCGCTGATTCTTAGTTTCGCGTGTTCGTAGTTCAGTTTATTTTTAAATACAGCAAATGGATTTAAAATAATATTAATGATATTTTTGATTTTAAAAAAATTTAAAAATCATTTTTAGGTTTATAGCTAATGCTGTCTGACTTCCGCAACATTTTCTTTATTATGTTTAAATTAGAATTTAACTTTGTTATATCAATGAAAATATAGTTAAAAAATTTTTTTATAATAAACATGAAATTTAAAAAAAAAATAAAACTACAGTTTTATGAAATTGAAAAAACAAAATATTCTTATAATATGCTAAATTTTGTTTTTTGCTTTGCTTTTTATTAAGACATGATTTATTATTATTGTGTCTTCTTCAGGTTAAGCTGAAAAAATTGTTACAAAATCTTGTATTAATTTAAAACAAAAAACTTAAGCCTTTCTAGAAAAACCTGGAGTTTATTTTTTGAAAGTTTATTTATATCCGTTCACAATAAGTTCGATATTTTGGAAAAAGTTTTATAAAAAAACAAATTGCGTTTCCACCAACAAACTATTAATGCTAAGTTTTTTAATAAATACTTGATTATTGAGAAAATTATCATGGGTGGCGCGGGAGCGCCACGGGGGGATTTAGCCCCGTGGCGCCGCGCCAACCATAATTAGAGAACGTGGGTAAATTTTGAAATTCAGAACCTTCTTCTTCTTCTTCTTCTTCTTCTTCTTCTTCTTCTTCTTTTTTCTTCTTATTATTCCAACGCTCCATCCCTTAAAAACGATTTTCCCCCTTCATTCGTTACTGATTGATCAAAGATAGGCATGGGCTCATAAGAAAGAAGAAGGAATTACGCAAATTTCTTCAAGGAAGCACTTTTTGATTTAGGTCCTTGTTATCGATTTATTGATCAAAATAAAAAATTTGAAAAGTAGACAAATGAAAACTCCCAACCGCACAATAACAGCTTTGGCAACAATAAGGATTGTCAGAGGGCAAACAACCAACATCCCCTCATAAAAACCGCACAAAAATAGCAGACCGCTTTTAATTGGTGGCAGAAACGGCGCCAGTTCCAGCGCCATCTGCTTCAACCACACGGAAAACGGCAAAAACAACAGAGTACTTTTTTTAATTCTTGCACCTTACTCATGACAAAACTTAATTCAAAGTTTTATTTATTAAAAAAATAATAATAAGCATCGCGGTGGCGCGGAGAGCGCCACGCGCAGTAATTATCGTGACGTACAGGGTGCCAACTAGTTTATCCGCGGCACCGCGCCAACTATGCTTCAACAACATGAGTAAATTTTGTTATTCATGTTCATCATCTTATTATTGTTATTATTATTTTTACTTTAAAAATTATAATTGCAATAATTGGCGCACGGCATCGCGCCAACTATATTAGAGAACGTAGGTAAACTTTGTCTGGAGCGCAACTGCACCGCACTGACTATAATTAAACCAACGTGGGTTAATTTTGTAATTAAATTAATCTTCTTCTTATTTATTATTTTTTATTTTTTATCTCGGCAACAGAATGGTTATCAACATATGTCATTGCGCAGCTAAAACTATAGTTTATTAGGCTATTTTTTAATTTAATTCAAAAAAAGTGGTAGACTAGCCTTGAAAAATGCTCTAAGAATAGAGCAGGAAAAAGGGGCGATTTTTCCCCGGGCGTATGTTTAGACAGAAAAGATGTAGACTAGTCTGAGATGGACATTATGTGGACTATAGGAAATTTTCATTTGGTTTGGCCAGCTGCTCACTAAATAAAAATTTCTACGATATGATAATGATTTGTTTATACATTGATCTAATCACACAGCACTGTTGCGTTTTTTTTTATTTTTATGAAATGTAAATTGAAAAATTAATACACACAGAAATCTTTCACAAGCGCTAAATCGCCACTTTTTCAATTATAAGGTTATATTTGTATGTTAATAAACAACTATAAATTTTAAAATGTGGCTATTTCCCGCTTGTCAAAGATTGCTGTGAGTATGATTTTTTCAATTGACATTTCATCAAACTAAAATGCAACATATATGCTGTGTGATAGATCAATGTATAAACAAATCATTATCCATATTCGTAGAAATTTTATTTAGTGAGCAGCTGGCCAAACCAAATGCAAATTTCCTATAGTCCACATAATGTCCATCTCAGACTAGTCTACATCTTTTCTGTCTAAACATACGCCCGGGGAAAAATCGCCCCTTTTTCCTGCTCTATTCTTAGAGCATTTTTCAAGGCTAGTTTTATATTTTAATACAACTTATTTTTTCTCAATGTGGAAAAATTTTTGAAATATAATTGTATTTTTAATGGAGTTATTTTCCAATCAATAAAATAATTCTTGAATGACACAAATAAAAATTAAACTAAAAATTCCTCCTTTAAACTAGCAAATCAAGATTTATTTAATTTAAACTAATGATTTAAACATTAATTTGGCTATTATAGTTTTTTTTATGTTGAATGAAAACTGTTGTCTTATTTCAATGCATTTATATGAACTTATTGGTAATTTTAATGTTTCTTTCTTCATATTTTTGCTTATGTGCTTTTTAAAGAAATTGTTTTGGTTAGTTATGGAATATAAGAAATGTTAATTGGATATAAACATAATAATTATATAAACATAATAATTACAATATAATACACAAAAACTAAGCATTCCGTTACGCTCATTTATTTTTAAGTGAGCCTAACAAAATAGAGGTTAGTTCATATGACAATTAAATCATTGTATAAATTACACATCATTTTTACAAACAATAATTAAAAAATTATTAATTTCGTCAGAATGAATTACTTTAAAAGAATCGAGTTTATTAAAAATGCCTATAGCAAATTGAGCAGGAAGCGAATTTTCCAGGGAGCGAAATGTCCCTAATGAAGTAGATTTGATAAAATTTGCGTTTATAGAAACTCCCGGAAGCGAATTGTCCAGGGAGAAAATTGTCCCGGGAGCGAATTATCCAGGGAGCCAATTGTCCAGGGAGCAAATTGTCAGGAGAAAATTGTCCAGGGAGAAAATTTTTCAGAAGCAAATTGTCCCGGGAGCGAATTGTCAGGGAGAGAATTGTCCGGGAGCAAATTGTCCGGGAGCGAATTGGGCAGGGAGAAAATTGTCCCAGGAGCGAATTATCCAGGGAGCGAATTGTCCAGGGAGCCAATTGCCCGGAAGCGAAATGGCGGGAGCGAATTGTCCCGGTTTCCCCGCGACACGACCGTCCCGAGGTGCGACGCAACTCTTTCGCAACACAACAATCCCGAGTACACAATAACTTTACTACAGCAGGAACCAATGTTACGTTTGCAATAAGAAAATGCACGTTTTTTACCTGCTATTTTCATCAAGTTTTAACGCCAAGCTTCTAAATTTTGTTTTAAAAATAAACAAATAATTAATAAATATGTTTTTTAACAACACTGTTACGTTTTAGATAGGAAAATATGCGGTTTTTTTCTTTTGCTGTTGCCATCAAGTTTTAATGTAGAGCTTCTAAATTTCGTTTTAAAAACCAACATGCAATATTGTATTCTTTTAACAACACTATTTTCTATGGCAAAGCAAAGTAACAAACACAACAAACTAAAATCCTGTATAGAATTCTATAAAACCTTACTTACACAAATTATATTTGAAATAACAAAATATAAACTACAAATACATGAGATAAAAAATTATTGGAGCCAATTTTAGAACAAAAGTTTTTATAACCTAGGTTTTGTTTCTACAAAGTACTGATGTTCTTCAGAGCTCAGCTTTGAAAGTTCGGAGCTCTAGATACCTTATTTTTGTACTAATTTCGTGATAATTAAAAAGTAAAATTGAATATTTTGTCAAAGTTTTTTGTAAACTAAATTTTATTCAAAAGTTATGAACAAATAGTTTAAAAGCTGTGAAATTTTTATCAGTACAATGATTTTTTGTTTCGAAAAATTTCAAGATTTTTTGTTGATCCTATTTATAGTGTGATGTATGGAACTCACGTCAATAATAAAAATAAGCGTTTATAATTATTAATTTCCAGTGAACAATTTGTTCACCGTAAGTAAAATTATATATTATTTTACAACATATTAGTAAATTGGGCGCTAGCAAAAAACACAATCTGCATAATATCTGCAAAGAATATCTTCTGAAACACTTCTAAATTCTTAACTAAAGAAAACTTTTTTTCCTAAGCCTAAGCAAAACCTTAAAATTAAGCTAAAAAAAACAAAAAAAAACCAAAAAAAATTTTAAAGTGCCGAATATTGTACTGCTTAAAAATCACATTTTTCCGGTCACCAGTAAATTTTATTTATTTATACCAGATATAATTTGTTCTGTTAAGAATTAAGTTTTGCATTGCATTAAAACATAATTAAAAAAATTATTCGTTAAATATAAACAGATTTAGCTTGTATAAAAATTATAAATTGAATTTCAAAATTTCAAATCGAAAAAAATAAAATTTAAAAAGTACAAAAGAATGAGTATAAATTTATTTCAGAATAATTTTAAATTAAGATGTGAAAATTTTAAAAATCATTTGTATATTTTAATTTAATTTGCACGCTATTTAATGCTGTAGAATTTTCATTTTTCTCAGCGTTGCAACAGTAGTGTTTAAAATACATTTTTTAAGACCGTCGTGTCGTACACCTTTTCATTTCTGGCACCGTCGTGTCGTACCTTTCGCCTCTTGGAACCGTCACGTCGCGAAACCTTCGTTTCACGGGACCGTCGTGTCGCAGGACCGTCGTGCCGCGGGACCGTCGTGTCGCGGCACCGTCGTGTCGCGTTTTCCTAAATTTTTCATCTCTGTGAGTTTTTTGCACTTAAAAATAAAACTAATGCCATAAGCCATTTCCATTCGGTTATTATAAAAGAATTTTTGACTGCCCATTTTATTTTTATACCAAAATTTTGCCATTAAAATAGTAGCTTAGCGGTTTTGATTAAAAAAATCTGCTATTTTCAGTTTTTGTGTGCAACATACCACAAAAAGAAGTCAAAACCTATGGAAGACTTCTGTTTTTCGGAAAAATAGTCGTATTCGTTATTACTTGAAATAATAATATTACTCGGAATTGAATCAAATTAAAGAATTAAGGCTTTGGATACCTAGCCTTTCTTTCTGCAGAAAACTTATAGAATCTGTTTTTTATATATGACCAGCTGCAGGTTGGTGTCTTAATTTTTAATTAGGGTACCGCTCCTTTAAAAATTATAATGTCATTAGTTTTTTTCACTTTCTACTTTTTTCTTTTAAAAAGAACTATCAGTTTTGTCATATCCCAATTCCTTTGAAAAATTTTACAATACAATTAAATTTCTGTCATGATACTTGTTAAATTTTACAGGGGAATTTAGTGAAGCGCTGAGCAGAAAATTATATTTTTAGTTTTGCTTCACTAACGAAACTTTTACATCATTTAAATAAAACAAATTTTCATTGTTTTTTTTCTGTTATTTCTATTAAAAGAAGATTAAATGTTTAAAAATTTTTTAAATAAACATATTTTAAAATAAAAACAAATACTTCCGTTTGTGTACAGCAGCGGAAATAAACCTGTAGTGCTAAAAATTTTGTTATTCGCTTTTTTTCATTCAAAATATTAGAAAAACCGGAACACGCCAACATGTAACGATTGTAACACATGCGTTATTATTTTAGTAAAATGTAGCTATTTTTATTGTTTTGCGACTGGTTTTTTTAACAAGTGTTACAACAGTTATAGCGCCATAAATTTTTGTTTGATTTTAAATTTACTATTTAAGTATATTTACTCCACGGACTGCATTAATTGCTTAAATATTTGTCTACTGTTATGGTCGTAATAATTTTTGTCTACTTTGAATATAAATAAATATATAAACAAATAAACAATTAATTTCTTTTGGTAACGCAACAACACAAAAAACAATATGAGGTTATTTATGAATTTTTCGTTTTACACATGTATACAGTATAAGCTATAAATAAAAAACCTTTGAGCGTTGATATTCGTATGTGTGAATATTTGACGAAATAAAAAATGTTTTGTATTGAAGATTTGACTAAAATAAATAATTTTTATAATTTAAATTAAAATTTGGATTTTAACCATAAATGCTAATTTTAACCAAAATGAGCAAGTTTGAATGAAGAGTGGCTAATAAATAGACTTAATTGCTTTGATTTGATTTGTTACTAAATCTCTAAAATAGGTACGTCTCGTTTGTTTTTCCTAAACTTAAAATTAGCTGTAGTAATAATACTCAAAATTCTCAAACAATGCATTTAATATTTATTTAGATTTTTATTTTATTTTTTACAGGGAGGGTTTACGTCCACAATAAAAATAACCGAATTAAAATTACTTACGATAATGCATTGAAAAACGCATTGTTTGTGGAATTTTTCTACAATAAATCTTTTCAAAAAAATAAAAAAATAAAGTATTGAACTTTTAAGTTTATTGATTTTTATTATTTCTTGGCAAAATAAAAAATACTGTATAATATCATTGGCTTTGTACAATTTGTTTTATTTTCCGTTTTTTTAATTTTTTTTTATTTTTTTTAACAGTCCATGTGTTGAGTTTCACATGGCCCCCTGAACATCGCAATGACTTGGTAAAATCGTGAATTCCATGATTTTTATGTTAGAAAAAAATTTGTATACGGTGTGGTTTAATTTGCATACAACGTCTGGGTTTTTTAAAGTTCAGTGGTTTTTACCAAAAACAATCATGGTATACTTGCTGCATGGACAGAAAACAGAAAAATCAATTAATTTTATTTAGAAATAACAAAAAAAAAAGAATGACACAAGCGGGTAGCGATGGGGCCTACCCTGTTCCCCGTGGCTTTTGGTTTATTCGAATGCCGAATTGTAAACGAAGTAAAATGAAAAGTTTCGGTCCAAGTAACTAAAAAAAGAAAATTTTACGGTAAAACAAAATTCGGACCGCTGGCTGACACACTATTCGCGTAAATAATAGGCGTCTTAACCTGTGCAGATCTACTATGCTAACTAATTACTTCATCTGTTTTATCATTGTATATATTTTGTAAATTTTAAGATACAAATTTTTTTTCTTTCCAAAACGATAACACAGTTTTAACCAAAAAGAAAGGTTTGAAACGGTTTCTCATCCAAACTGTGAGAAATCTATGAATTTATTAAATTTAGTTAATATACGGTTACCATGAACGATAAAAGTAAGTGACCAACATACGCGCTTGGAAAGTACGGATTAAACCGAAGACCAGAAAGGTCGGGTATATAAACATTTAAAGATAACCGTAACTTTGGCCTAGTTTCTATGGTGACTGACCTAATTTTGAACAGTTTTAATTTTAGGCATCGGCTGTTATTTTTTTGTACTGAAAATAATAAAAGAAACTGCAGTATGCGTTCATAAATGCATAAATGCTAAGGATTTTCAGTATTATACAAGTATACAATTTTTAAATTTATTATTACTCATATTTTTCTAAATTTTAATGGCTTTTACATAAATTTTTAACAATAAATTTTTTAATAAAGAGTAATCGTTAAAAATAAAGCTTATGCAAATATATAAGATTAAAAAAATTTACCCGAAATAGATAAAAATAATAGAACTTTTAATATGGCTTCGAATAGCTTTGACCAAACAAAAAACAATTTCACTTGTTTTTATAATGTTCAAAAAGTTTTTACTGCAAACTTTTAATACAACAGAAAAGTTCAGTATTATAATTGTAAAGTCAAATATAGGTTTTTTGGGCGCTCGTCTACTGAGCGTAAATCAAGAAATGAGCTTGTTTTGTTACATTTCAGTTTTGTAAAATTTTATGAATATCCTTCCACTAATTTACCTGCAACCTTTTTCAAACACAAGCTTTTACTAAGTGAAAACCAGTGATTTTGATCCCATTTTTTTTCAATGAATAAGTTAAAAACGCTTTACGGCATTAAAGCTTTTGAAGTTAAAAAAACAATTCAATAGCGAAATTCGGGATATCGTTTCTTTTTGTTCCAAACAATAGCACATCCTACGCCCATTTGACAAATCGAAAATGCAATTGTTTGTTTGGTAAAACTTTATTTATTTGGACGTAACGTCAATCCTCCGAACTAAAAAATAATTTAATTTCACTTTTGTTTTTAGGTTTGTTTTGTATTATTCGCGTCTGTCTTTTAGTTTTCAAATCATATATAAGTTCTGTTTGTAAACAAAGTTTGTACGAAATTTCAACTTTTTATGACCGTAACATAATGTGCTAAAATGTCGTTTTCAATTCAAATGTGAACACATAATTCTTTGTATACTTTTTAAACCGAACACCTAAGCTTATATTTTCTACAAAGTTATAAAAAAAATCACTACATCCTGAATCATCAACTAAATTCAAAAGTATATTTTGTTGGCAGATTTGTGAATTTTTAATTTTTTTCAGTGTGACTTATAATTTATTATCTACAAAATGAATCTATACAAAAAAATTTGAGTTTATTTTTAAAAATAAATTATTTAAACAAACCGGTTTTTGCGTTTTATAAGTTTTTAATGACACCAACCAGCCACTGACTAAAACTAAACATTCATGGAATTTTCGTGACTGTTGTAAATACCTCTTTACATCAGAATGATTGGAACCGAACACAATATTTGTGTCATTGCGACTTTGCAAGTAACGGAAACTATTGTTAAGATTTTACTGTATTTTATTGCGTGCCAACTACCCGTAAGGTTTTTTAACGATTACATGACCGCAGTTTATTGTAATGATTAGTCATTACTTTTCGAAATAATGCATAAACAGTGTAAACAAACATTTCGAAACACTTAAAATTTGTAAATGTCTAATTATACCAAAATTATTTTAGTGTATTTTATTTTTTTTTAAACTACACTACAAGAATTCAGTTGTCACGTAAACTTGTTAGGTCCCAACTTGTTTTTTGCTCAGCATTGTTAAATGGCTTTTTAATGACGTCAAAAACCGGTTTGTTTAAATAATTTTATTTTTAAAAATAAACTCAAATTTTTTTGTATAGATTCATTTTGTAGATAATAAATTATAAGTCACACTGAAAAAAATTAAAAATTCACAAATCTGCCAACAAAATATATTTTTGAATTTAGTTGATGATTCAGGATGTAATGATTTTTTTTATAACTTTGTAAAAATATAAACTTAGGTGTTCGGTTTAAAAAAGTATACAAAGAATTATGTGTTCACATTTGAATTGAAAACGACATTTTAGCACATTATGTTACGGTCATAAAAATTGAAATTTCGTACAAACTTTGTTTACAAACAGAACTTATATATGATTTGAAAACTAAAAGACAGACGCGAATAATACAAAACAAACTTAAAAACAAAAGTGAAATTAAATTATTTTTTAGTTCGGAGGATTGACGTTACGTCCAAATAAATAAAGTTTTACCAAACAAACAATTGCATTTTCGATTTGTCAAATGGGCGTAGGATGTGCTATTGTTTGGAACAAAAAGAAACGATATCCCGAATTTCGCTATTGAATTGTTTTTTTAACTTCAAAAGCTTTAATGCCGTAAAGCGTTTTTAACTTATTCATTGAAAAAAATGGGATCAAAATCACTGGTTTTCACTTAGTAAAAGCTTGTGTTTGAAAAAGGTTGCAGGTAAATTAGTGGAAGGATATTCATAAAATTTTACAAAACTGAAATGTAACAAAACAAGCTCATTTCTTGATTTACGCTCAGTAGACGAGCGCCCAAAAACCTATATTTGACTTTACAATTATAATACTGAACATTTCTGTTGTATTAAAAGTTTTCAGTAAAAACTTTTTGAACATTATAAAAACAAGTGAAATTGTTTTTTGTTTGGTCAAAGCTATTCGAAGCCATATTAAAAGTTCTATTATTTTTATCTATTTCGGGTAAATTTTTTTAATCTTATATATTTGCATAAGCTTTATTTTTAACGATTACTCTTTATTAAAAAATTTATTGTTAAAAATTTATGTAAAAGCCATTAAAATTTAGAAAAATATGAGTAATAATAAATTTAAAAATTGTATACTTGTATAATACTGAAAATCCTTAGCATTTATGCATTTATGAACGCATACTGCAGTTTCTTTTATTATTTTAAGTACAAAAAAAAAAAAAAAAAAAAACAAAAAAAACCGAGTTGCATTAAAAAAAAAAAAAAAAAAAAAAAGAAAAAAAAAAAAAAAAAAAAAAAAAAAAAAAAAAAAAAAAAAAAAAAAAAAAAAAAAAAAAAAAAAAAAAAATTAAAAAAAAAAAAAAAAAAAAAAAAAAAAAAAAAAAAAAAAAAAAAAAAAAAAAAAAAAAAAAAAAAAAAAAAAAAAAAAAAAAAAAAAAAAAAAAAAAAAAAAAAAAAAAAAAAAAAAAATAAAAAAAAAAAAAAAAAAAAAAAAAAAAAAAAAAAAAAAAAAAAAAAAAAAAAAAAAAAAAAAAAAAAAAAAAAAAAAAAAAAAAAAAAAAAAAAAAAAAAAAAAAAATAAAAAAAAAAAAAAAAAAAAAAAAAAAAAAAAAAAAAAAAAAATAAAAAAAAAAAAAAAAAAAAATAAAAAAAAAAAAAAAAAAAAAAAAAAAAAAAAAAAAAAAAATAAAAAAAATATTTTAAAAAAAAATTATTAAAAAAAAAAAAAAAAAAAAAAAAAAAAAATAAAAAAAAAAAAAAAAAAAAAAAAAAAAAAAAAAAAAAAAAAAAAAAAAAAAAAAAAAATATTTATTAATAAAATTAATTGATTTTTCTGTTTTCTGTCCATGCCGGCCGTATTCGATGATTGTTTTTGGTAAAAAGCACCCAAGTTTTAAAAAACCCAGACGTTGTATGCAAATTAAACCACACCGTATACAAAATTTTTTCTAACATAAAACCCATGGAATTCACGATTTTACCAAGTCATTGCGATGTTCGGGGGCCATGTGAAACTCAACATATGGACGGTTAAAAAAGAAATAAAATAAAACAAAAATTAAAAACAAAGAAAATGAAACAAAATTGTACAAAGCCAATGATATTATACAGTATTTTTTTATTTACCAAGAGGTAATGAGAATCAATAAACTTAAAAGTTCAATACTTTATTTTTTTATTTTTTTGAAAATATTTATTGTAGAAAAATTCCACAATCGATGCGTTTTTCAATGCATTATCATAAGTAATTTTAATTCGGTTATTTTTATTGTGAACATAAACCCTCCCTGTAAAAAATAAAATAAAAATCTAATAAAATATTAAATGCATTGTTTGAGAATTTTGAGTATTATTTACTACAGCTAATTTTAAGTTTAGGAAAAACAAACGAGACGTACCTATTTTTGAGATTTAGTAACAAATCAAATCAAAGCAATTAAGTCTATTACTTAGCCACTCTTCATTCAAACTTGCTCATTTTGGTTAAAATTAGCATTTTTGGTTAAAATCCAAATTTTAATTTAAATTATAAAAATTATTTATTTTAGTCAAATCTTCAATACAAAACATTTTTTTATTTCGTCAAATATTCACACATACGAATATAAACACTCAAAAGGTTTTTTATTTATAGCTTATACTGTATACATGTGTAAAACGAAAAATTTAGTTAATAACCTCATATTGTTTTTTGTGTTGTTGCGTTACCAAAAGAAAATTAATTGTTTATTTGTTTATATATTTATTTATATTCAAAGTTGAGCAAAAATTATTTCAACCATTAACAGTAGAAAAAAAATTTAGCAAATTAATGCAGTCCAGTAAAAATAAATATACTTAAATAGTAAATTTAAAATCAAACAAAAATTTATGGCGCTATAACTGTTGTAACACTTGTTAAAAAAACCGGTCGCCAAAACAATAAAAATAGCTACATTTTACTAAATTAATAACGCATGTGTTACAATCGTTACATGTTGGCGTCTTCGTGTTTATCTAATATTTTGAATGAAAAAAAGCGAATAACAAAATTTTTAGCACTACAGGTTTATTTCCGCTGCTGTACACAAACGGAAGTATTTGTTTTTATTTTAAAATATGTTTATTTAAAAAATTTTTAAACATTTAATCTTCTTTTAATAGAAATAAAGATAAACACAATGAAAATTTGTTTTATTTAAATGATGTAAAAGTTTCGTTAGTGAAGCAAAACTAAAAATATAATCTTCTGCTCAGCGCTTCACTAAATTCCCCTGGAAAATTTAACAAGTATCATGACAGAAATTTAATTGTATTGTAAAATTTTTCAAAGGAATTGGATGATGACAAAACTGATAGTTCTTTCTTAAAAAAGAAAAAAGTAGAAAGTGAAAAAAACTAATGACATTATAATTTTTAAAGGAGCGGTACCCTAATTAAAAAGTTAAGACACCAACCTGCAGCTGGTCATATAGAAAAGACAGATATCTATAAGTCTTCTGCACAGAAAGAAAGGCTAGGTATCCAAAGCCTTAATTCTTTAATTTGATTCAATTCCGAGTAATATTATTATTTCAAAGTAATAGTCGAATACCACCATTTTTCCGAAAAACAGAAGTCTTCCATAGGTTTTGACTTCTCTTTTGTGGTATGTTGCACACAAAAACTGAAAATAGCAGATTTTTTTAATCAAAACCGCTAAGCTACTATTTTAATGGCAAAATTTTGGTATAAAAATAAAATGGGCAGTCAAAAATTCTTTTATAATAACCGAATGGCAAACGGCTGATGGCATTAGTTTTAATTTTAAGTGCAAAAAACTCACAGAGATGAAAAATTTAGGGAAACGCGACACGACGGTGCCGCGACACGACGGCTCCCGCGTGCAACGACGGCCCTGCCACACGTACGGTCCCGTGAAATCGAAGGTTTCGCCGACGGTGACGGACTTTCCGAAGAGGCGAAAGGTACGACACGACGGCGCCAGAAATGAAAAGGTCGAAACGACGGTCTTAAAAAATGTATTTTAAACACTACTGTTGCAACGCTGAGAAAAAAATGAAAATTCTACAGCATTAAATAGCGTGCAAACTAAATTAAAATATACAAATGATTTTTAAAATTTTCACATCTAGAATTTAAAATTATTCTGAAATAAATTTATATCTCATTCTTTTGTACTTTTTAAATTTTATTTTTTTCAATTCGAAATTTGGAAATTCAATTTATAAATTTTATACAAGCATGAATTCGTGGTTTACATTGAACGAATAATTTTTTTAATTATGTTTTAATGCAATGGAAAACTTAATTCTTAACAGAACAAATTATATCTGGTATAAATAAATAAAATTTACCGGTGACCGGAAAAATGTGATTTTTAAGCAGTACAATATTCGGCACTTTAAAAATTTTTTTGGTTTTTTTTTTGCTTTTTTAGCTGAATTTTAAGGTTTTTCTTAGGCTTAAGAAACAAAGTTTTCTTTAGTTAAGAATTTAAAACTGTTTTCAGAATATTTTTTCAGATATACAAACATCTACTTTGAAAAATTTTAGTGGTCTTTTTGTATTTAATTAAGCAT
>JASAMX010010693.1:0-20120 GCA_030248175.1 Microlaimidae sp. YZB2_3 | reverse complement strand
TTCTTCGTTCAGTTACGTATTGCTATATGTTTTTAAATCTAAATAATAACTCATATTCCATTTATAATTTTTCTTCCAATAAAAACAAACAGGAACCTTATGTGGTGTAAGAGAATTTATGTAGTGTCTTTATTTATGATAATAACAACGATTCGTCTGATACTGACTTTTAAGGATTAATAAATTTTCTTCAAAAACTGCTTTCAATTAAAAATATTGAAGCCAAAAAAATAATTATTTACATTTAAAGAAACTTGTATGTGAATAGAAGCTTTTTTATTAATTTTTTACAACGTACAGTATATGCAATTAAAAAGATCGAAATAAAAGTGTTACAAAGTTTACATTTTTTCTTGAAACAAATGCAATAAACAATTGGAGCATCTTCGGATTATTTGAAATTTTTAAAATTTCGATTAAAGAGTTTACTATATTTGTGAAATTCAAGGTAAAATTTATATTTAAAGATAAAAGTAAGTATGAGTTTACGTGATAAATTAACTGCGGTTAAAAAGGGTTACTAAATATTTGATCCTCCTTCGACATTTATAGACAAATAATAAGCATAGTAAAAGCTTTTAGGGTAATAACGAATCTGTTGAGCTAGAGGTGATTATAAAAAAGTTGTTTTTTTTAATAACGGACGCATGCACGCACGCACGCACGCAAACACGCACGCACGCAAACACGTACGCATGTACGCACGCACGCACACACACACACACACACACACACACACACACACACACACACACACACACACACACAAACACAAAAACACACACACACACACACACACACACACACACATACACACACACACACACACACACACACACACACACACACACACACACACACACACACACACACACACACACACACACACACACACACACACACACACACACACACACACACACACACACACACACACACACACACACACACAAACAAACAAAAACCCACATTACGTGTATTAGTGTAAATATAGATATACATACAGTGGACAATTATGAAGGTAAAAAGTATTTTATAACCACTCAATTTTAACTCTAGCTTAATCTCTCGACGTTAAAGAAAGATAAAAAAATAAACGCGCAAGGCAGTAGAAATAAAAAGAAACTGTAATTGGTACTTGACCTATCATAATTGAGGTGCTCTTGTGTTTCCCTAAACGTGCCTTTTTCTTGAACAACCATGGGTTTTCTCACCTCTCAAGTTTACCCCAATGAAAATCATCCTTAATTTTTTCTCTAATTTTTTTATCTCCTAACAGGAGAGATTAATCCTAGTAGTTAAATTAAAAGCAAACCAAACACGATTGGTTTACTTAATTAGGAAATAAGAATAGGGGTGCATGTAGTAACCAGTCAAATCAAAAAAGTGCCACATATAGATAAAACCAATCACAAATCATGAAAATTAAATTTCGGATTTTAATTCGTCATATAAGTTGAGCTCAATTGTTTTCGGTACGGTGTCTTTATAGTCGCAAGCAGGGAACTTGGATCCGTCGGAAAATTATTTGACCTTTTTTTAGACTTTGCTTAAGCTTAGGTATATAGGTTTTAGCAGTTTTTATTTTCGACTCCAAGTTCCTTCGGCTCCATCGATCCTAAACCATTGGTTTGATTTAGATTTTGCTACAAGATGCCCCGATTTGTTTTATCTTCGCAAATAAACCAGCGAAATATGCAACATTTTTGTACGCAAAAACAATTTTATTGAGATTATGATGAAAATAAAGTAGTAAGAAACAAAATTTATTGTAGTCAATATCATATATTTATAAACCCTGTGTCTTACTGCCTTATTTTCATGATAAGACTAATTTAATGGCTCAGCTCACAAAAACAACTGTAATTAAATCATTTGAAAGGGGTTTTGTTAATTAAAAAAACAAAAGAATTTTAAAGTTCTTTTTTGTTTTTATTTGTAGCTGAATAAAGCGCAACAGAAAGGTATTGAAATCAACCTTTTATCATATATAATAAAAACGTTGAAGTCAAAAATGTAAAATACGGCAAAAACGCTGGAATGTATTTTAAGGTAAATAACTCCTCGGTTCCTCAATTCAGGAATAAAGCTCCGAAGCCCCGAAGCTAAGAAAAAACGTTACACCTAAAAGTAATTCTAAATCTCAAGTTTAAATAAAAAGTGAAGCTAAATATTGAAATTTTTTTACAACTTATAATTTAATTTATGTCGCTTTCTGATAATAAACAGTAGGTTGTGTTTAAAAAAACTGTTATTGTACTATTTTTAAATCTGCAGTTTCGTAATCAAAAAAGGAAAAAAATAGGTCATGGATTAATATTTGAAAACAAAAAGTTAAAATGACCTAAAATTTTTAAATTATGAAACATATTGTGAAAATTCGCAATAAAAAACTACTTCTTATTAAATTTTCAATTCACACCATAATAATTTTAGCAACCATAATATCACCATAATAATTTTCTGCAGTTTCGTAATCAAAAAAGGAAAAAAATAGGTCATGGATTAATATTTGAAAACAAAAAGTTAAGATGACCTAAAATTTTTAAATTATGAACACATTGTGAAAAGTCGCAATAAAAAAACTGTTTCTTATTAAACTTTTAATTCACACCATAATAATTTTAGCAACCATAATAGCACCATAATAGCACCATAATAATTTTCTGCAGTTTCGTAATCAAAAAAGGAAAAAATAGGTCATGGATTAATATTTGAAAACAAAAAGATAAGATGACCTAAAATTTTTAAATTATGTGAAAATTCGCAATAAAAAACTGCTTCTTATTAAATTTTTAATTCACACCATAATAATTTTAGCAACCATAATAGCACCATAATAATTTTTTGCAGTTTCGTAATCAAAAAAGGAAAAAATAGGTCATGGATTAATATTTGAAAACAAAAAGTTAAGATGACCTAAAATTTTTAAATTATGAAATACATTGTGAAAAGTCGCAATAAAAAAACTGTTTCTTAATAAATTTTTAATTCACACCATAATAATTTTAGCGAACAAGTTTATCGAGTGAACTCCTATCAGAACTCAAGAACCCCGTCCAATAAATGAGTAATTATTAATTAAAAACTTATTTAATCTTGAAATATGTTTAAGTTATTTCAGCTGGTTTTAGCTGTTTCCTTATTTTAGCTGCTATTTTTTAATCAGTTTTATGGTTTCTAATAAGTTTTCAAAAAAACAATTATTTTTTGAAATTACTTTTACTAAATAAATTAACACAAGAATTGGTCAGAACTTAAAATCCTTGGAGCTCCTGGAGATCCGGAGTTCCAACCGGAAAACCGGGCTCAAGTTTTAAGCGAGCTTCAAATTAATTTTAAGCCGGAAGTTTCAAATGAATAATTTTTTTAAAAGCCTTAAAATGTTCTTTATAAAACGAAATAAACGAAAAATTACAGCAGATTATTAATTTATTTAAGATTAAAAAACTTAATAGATAGTACCAAATATATAATGAAATACACAAAATTACGGGTTATGTACAAAAAAAAAAACACGAAGCTTGCGAAATAAAAAAGGAGAACTATAAGTAACAAGAAAACACCTTTAGGGTATCTGATTTAATTTCGGCCAAGCCTTAATTTTGGCCACCAATTTGGGGTGTTAAAAAATTGGCTTATTTTTAGAACACAAAAAAACTAGCACAAAAGTGACTGGATTAATGTTGAATAAAGTGTTTTTGCAAAAGCTTTTTATTTTTGTTATCCTGCATTATCAACATTTTCATACAAAAAGTAATTTTTTTGTGATTTTATAAATTTTTGTCTTGTGTTTAAACTGCATCAAAGTTAGAACGAAGCACAATATAACCTTAAAGTATCTTCTATTTAAGGCTCAAAGTTGTTTATTTTCATGTTTTGATATTTTCTTCAAAATCACTTTGCAGCGCGTTTAACTAACTGCGCATTTTAAGATTCCGTTAATTTTGGCCACCTTAATATTTAAGCGACAGAACCTACCGTATTTAACTGTTTTTAAATATCATCGTACTACCGTATTTATAAAGCTTTTTTTGCTCGTTAAACTTTTTTTGAGGTTTTTTAGGCCAAAAATAAAAATTCAACAAAAAAATACAGGTTCTTAAAGCTTGTTCTTTTTCAAGGTTTCGACATAATTATTTAAAGTCTTGCTAATAACTATTAAAGTTTGCAAACGGGAAAAATTAAGTTATATGTACCAAGAACAATACCTAAGGATAAATTTGCTACCTTTAAAAATGTGCCATTGAGCCACCAGGACCGTGCTGACCTTCGGGCAGCACCCAACGGGCCTACGGGTACCACCTGATTGCTGGATCTTTTCTCTTATAGAAATTAGTCCAGCTTGGCATGGCTAGAAAAAGGTTGTTATACGTCGGCCACACATGGTAGTTTTTCATCTAGCAAACCAGTGGACAAATACAGCTCCATTGTCTGTGGAATTTGTACTACTGGCCTTGTAGGAACACCTATACTGCCCATGTACGACGTTAATAGTAGGATCAATATAAGGCGACTTAAAAAATCCTTTAGACGAAGACCTCGGAATGAGTGAACACTGCATGCAGTGAACACTCTCGCGGTAAAGGTTGCCAACGTTATTAATGTTGGACGAAGAGTCTCAACCATAGGGGTGAAACTTTTTTGCCCCTCCTGTCTTGTCTTAGCGCCTGCCATTTGCATAATCTGCATAGGGAAGATAAGTTTTAGGTAATGCAACAACAACAACCTTTAAAAATTTTTATTGTTCAGTTTGGCAATAGTTATAGCCAGTTATTTCTAGGCGGCCGAAGTTAATGGCTCGCGCCTTAATTTCGGCCACTATAAAAAAGAACTTTAAACCTCTACTGATCTTTAAGTGTAACAGAAATTTTAAAATTTTGCACTGGAATAACAAAAATAGCTATCGTTTGATTTTTAGACCAAATTTTGGGTCGATTGGAAAAACCAGAAAAAACTTATCCCAAAAAATTAAAAAAGGTGGCCGAAATTAAGTCAGTTACCCTAATAATTAGGAAATTATTATTTTTGAAGTAAAAATCATCATCATCATCATAAAAGTTTATTCTAGAAATATACGATCAAAAAACAACAAGGATATAATTGCGAACCGATCACGGTCGCTATACATGACAAAGAAATGGTTTACTCTAGAATGTGACTCAAAGGCTTAATTAGTAAGCACTAAATTGAGCCACTTTGAATACTTTTTCTAAATATTTTAATGGACGGGGCTGAGACTTGGTTTTGCGTTAACATATTCCATTTTGATATTACTCTGTTAGAAAAGAAATATTTTCTTATGTTTATTCTATGCTTTTCCATTTTTAGTTTGTACGAGTGACCTCTTGTCTGATTTTCATTAAAAGCGAAAAAAGTATATTGATTAATGCTAGGTAAAATAATGCTAGGTTAAATAATAGCTTTTTACAAAAAAGTATTTAGGAACATAGACTTTATTTTTGGCATAATTTTCTTAGATTTTTTGTATTATTAACGGATTTTAGTTTTTTTTTCTTTTATATTAAAACCCTATTAATTTTTTCTTATATTTTTTATTAGACACCCGTCACCAAACATACAAATGAAAATTTCCGTCAGGATTTTAAGGACCGTCAAAATGCCACATAGTATTTGTAATCACGTCATATATATTTTGCTCTATGGGAATGGTTGCGGGTGAAGCTAATAGAATAACTTTTAGCCAATTAGCGCTTGGGAAAAAATTGGATCTCCGATAGATGAAAGATCTCCATTTTTTCCCAAGCCTTAATTGGCTAAAATGATTCTATAAGGTAATATACATAATTCTGTGAATTTAACTTTAATTTTGCGGTATTTAACACTGAAAAATTTCCTTTTAAACGGGAGGGTTTCGACTATCGTGTTAGTCCAGTCCGGAATAGGACACTTTTAGCCGGAAAACAACCAATTTTCCACTCAGCCGAACGCAAAATCCGGGTAATTTGTACATTTGACTTTATTGAGTCAATGCGCGACTTTGCACCGCCGCTTTTTATTAAGCCATATTCCGAAAACAGGACGCGATGCGGAGAAAAAAAAATAAAAACTAATTTTCAGCGTAGGATAATAGGCGGACCGGAGGATAAAAATAGCGAAAATAATTAACCTTAGATTTGAAAAGGCGTTTGAAAACAGAACGGAATGAAGGAGTTTATTATGGGCAGTAGCAAAATAAATTTTAGGTCAATGCGAAAAACTATAAAAAAATCTTTAAATGCGGTCGGAAAAGAATCATTTTTCAAACGCTTTCTGAGACATGGACAGCCCTCTATTTTCCTGCAGAGTGAGTAAAAATCGACAATGTGATTCTTTAACAACATTTACTTTCACATCCGGTGCCAACGTGTTTTGGTTCGCGATTAGTATGCCACCAGCGTTGCGGTGACTCATTTATCCAGCAGAATTTGCCAAATCTAAAGAATAAAACCGATCGTAGTCAAATTAATTTTACATCGTTTGTGAATCGGTATTTTTACACTCTAAGGAAAAAAAGCCATACATCCGAGGGTTTTCAGCTATTTGCGACTCATTCCAGCCTGGCAAATGAAGTCGTTTTCAGGATTGACGAATGAGACACTGTCAACGGGCCGGCCGCATTTTTCGCATACTTGTTTTGAACTGAGGTATAACAACTGTTCGAGAAGCGGACATTTAAACGTATACGAACCCATTTTAATTGCCACTCGCCCCTAAAGAGACAATCGACGTAAACATATAAATCTAATCGTAAAAATTTTCAGCATTTTACCGGCGGCTGGCCATAAAGTCACCTTTTTTTCAGTCTGAAAACGTATTTAGAGTTGTGAATCTTAGGGTAAATGATTTAATTTCGGCCAGCTTTAATTTCGGCCACCGATCGATATTTTTGCCATGCACAAAGGTATGAAATAAACTGTAAATAAATTATACTACGTGAAATAAACTGTACTAAAGTTTATTTCGTGCCATGAAATAAACTGTAGCATGACGATCTATCTGGGAATTTACTTTATAACTTGGCGCATGGCCAAAATCACAAGTTGATAGCCAAAATTAAGATTGGCAGCATTTAAGTCAGTTATTCTACAGGAAAAAAATTCAGTTAAATTTACATTGAGATATGCTTTACAAATTAAAAATAAGTTTGTGGCAATTTACAAAAAATATATATAAATAGGCATAGATAAATAAAGCTTTATGATATATAAAGCTTTTTTCCAAATGCTATATTAAAAAGATATAATTAAGTGAATCCAGCACATGTTATAACCTTTGAAACTCATTATTAAAATTATTTTATACATAAAACTACGCACTAAATAATCAATTTTTGTAAATTTTTTATATCAATAAGTCTAATCATAATAAATTTTATTAATTATAAATAATTACCACTTAAGTGGGTAGAAATATCACAAAGGATTGTAAGGACAGGACATAACAAAAAGCTTTTTTTTGCTAAATCAAACAACCATAAATTTACGACCTGAAAAACCAGAAGTCGATCAAACCTTAAGAACTTAGAACCTAAGGAGCTTGAATTCTAAGTAACAGTAGAACAGAGTAAAATCATTTAATTTTAAATAATAGCCAGCCAAAAACAACACTTTTTAACTTTATTTGCTTATTAAAAACTCAGTTCGGTATAGAAAGACAACAAATGTACTCTATTATTAAAATTTTTTACTTTTTTAAATTTCGCAAAAGTTTTAATAACATTACATTTAAAAAAATCTCGAGAATTTTATAAAAGTTTTTTTGTTTATCTATTTACTGTGATTAGGCAACTACGAGTTGTATTTGCCTAATACTACAGGATAGGAGTTTGATTTGAGTGCCCATATAGCTTATATATTCATTTTAATACACTAAAATTGGGTGGTTTTTTTGGGTGTAGGTGTTTTTTTTTTTGAAGGAATTTTTTTGGGTTGCGTGTTTGCCGGTTTCCTGAGTCAATTGTTCCTACAGTAAATGAGTGAAGAAAGGAGTGAAAGACTTAAAGGTTCAAGTCTTGTATCGACCATATTTCCGTCGAAAACTAAAAATAGCAAATTGTTTCGCGCTCTAAACTGAAAAACTTGATTTATTCGCTCCGATGCTTCTGAACGTAGCAATATGAGAAACTTTAATTGACGAATTTATGTATACGGCCTAAAAAATCCGTTGATAAAATTAGATTCTTAACGTATAACGTATACTAATTTTTTAAGCAAACGAATAAAATCAGGGAAGAGCGCGGAGCGCTCTTTCCCTTATATTAAATGGGTTAAGTCACTGCGCGGTTAACCGTTGTTGATGGCGTCATCGAAATCAACAAAACCTTTAATAGTTTTTTAGCCAATTAAAAATCTAAACATTTTACATAACTAAAATATTACCCATATTTTTCTGATATTAAAAACCTAAAAACTTTTGCTAAACATACCTGAATTTCATACTAAAAAGCTTAATTTGCTTAACTTTTTTTTGTTTTTTTTTTTTTTTGGGGTCCCCCAAAAATTTTTTATCTGTGTCGAATATTTGGAGCTGATTTTTTGCACGTAGATGCTAAATTGCCCCCGCACCTGAATTTCATTCTCGAATATGCTCTATTGCCCGTAGTTAAACCTCTGTTCATGTGAAAAACGACCAGTTTTTTTCTAAGTTACGCATTAGGTACTGGGGTACTTGTGTACAGTTTTTTTCCTTACTGAATTACATATTAAGTAACTTCATTCAGTAATACACATTCTCTTGTGGTTATTTTTTTGGTTTAAATTATGATTCCTTACCTTTTTATAAAAATTATTAATTTTCAACGGAAAAAGCGAAAAAATATTCTTACCACTAATTAGCAGCCAAATGGCAACAATAAAAATAATCAAAAAAACAAAAAGACATAACTCTTGGGTGACGTGTGAGCGCTGCGGGGTACAATGTTTCAATAGACGGAAATTTATCAAAATCGAAACAGAAAAAACTCTTTTTTATATGGATTACTATGAAGCTACAATCACTTCAAAAATTTAATGCGAGAGAAAGTCTAGTCTGGGTAGCTCTCGTAAAATTGTATGGAACCTGGAAAAACCATTTAAATGGTGTGGTTTTGTTGTTTAAAAATAAACCATCAATCTAGAAAAATCAAGCACCAAACAAAACTCCAAATAAAGCTAATTTCCAAAAAATGTGATTAAATCAGGTCTAACTAAAAAAATTTAAACAGAAAAAAACACACTATTTTATATGGTCTTTCAGGTTCCATACAATTTTACGGAGTACTCAACTTAATTTTTGTATAGTATACTGCTGAAAAGTAATGAAGTTTTGGATATGAAAATAATTGTATTCATATCATGAGAAGACCATGACGTTTTTTTAAAATTTGGAAATTTTTTAATGTTTTATATATATAATAAATGAATTGAATTCAATGCATTAAAAGGCGGAAATTCTAGCAAAAGACGAAACAAAGTTTCGAAAAAAAAGCCTTATATTAAATGGAATAGTATAAAGCTACATAAGTCTAAAAACTAAATGCCAGAAAAGACTGAAACAAGTCTCTTTAAAACCTGTAAATTAATAACAGATTTTGTGAAACTTTTAGAAAAACAAAACCGAATAAAAACAATACGTGTAAAAGCTTTAGTTTGCGTTTTTTAACTAATAATAAAATTTAATTCATATAAATTTCTCTCAAAGTGAATTAAATTTTACATGAGTTAACCAGCTGTAAATACCATAGTATTAGCTGAGTTACACGTCGTCAAAACGATACAAAAAAGTATAACTCAAGCGTCACAGTAACCATGAAAAATTTCTGTCAAATTAAGTTATCGCATTGCGCATTAAATTTTGTAATTTATCATTATTTTCGTATAAAGCAAAACATACCGCCATATTAACAGCTTTTTAAAATCAAATATCAAGTTCTAAGTCCGAAAAACATTGAAAAATTCAGATTTAATATAAGGCGACTTTTTCTTTAATGTTTCTATTTATTACATAAAACAAATTAGCTGTCAATGTATTTGTTAAATTAAAAGTCGCCTTATATTAAATCTGAATTTTTCAATGTTTTTCGGACTTAGAACTTGATATTTGATTTTAAAAAGCTGTTAATATGGCGGTATGTTTTGCTTTATACGAAAATAATGATAAATTACAAAATTTAATGCGCAATGCGATAACTTATTTTGACAGAAATTTTTCATGGTTACTGTGACGCTTGCGTTATACTTTTTTTGTATCGTTTTGACGACGTGTAACTCAACTAATACTATGGTATTTACAGCTGGTTAACTCATGTAAAATTTAATTCACTTTGAGAGAAATTTATATGAATTAAATTTTATTATTAGTTAAAAAACGCAAACTAAAGCTTTTACACGTATTGTTTTTATTCGGTTTTGTTTTTCTAAAAGTTTCACAAAATCTGTTATTAATTTACAGGTTTTAAAGAGACTTGTTTCAGTCTTTTCTGGCATTTAGTTTTTAGACTTATGTAGCTTTATACTATTCCATTTAATATAAGGCTTTTTTTTCGAAACTTTGTTTCGTCTTTTGCTAGAATCATTTACTTTATTTCAATAAAAATAATTTTATGGATTTTTCAAAAAAAGATTGAACTGCAACAATTTTTGAAAAATTATGTTAAAAATTTTAAAATCTAAGACATTCACTTCGTATGGCAAAACTTTTTAATTTGGTTTTATTTGCAAGAATAAGATTTAAATTCTCCAATTATAAGTCACTCGAAACAAAATGTTATAAAACTTTGCTATTGATTCTTGAATAAACTCACGTTATATAAACATCAGTTTTATAGGTTATTTTATCCGTTTTATAGACTATTAGACTTTAAAATGTTAAAATTTTCATAATTAACATATCATATTATTTTTATAATTCATTAATTTAATTTTTTAAAACTGCGAACAAGATAATAATATCGCAAAATTTTGTTACGCTATAGTTTAAACTTTTATTAATTTGATGGTTTATTACACATAAAAAGTTAAAAACGAAAATAATAAAACAAATAAAAGTATTAGGAAGTGCTGTTGATTTTTTTTATTCTCAAAGGGGAAATTTTCAGTAGCAAGGCTAAGGAAATAAACTTTTTTTCACTCCTGTGGGCATATTCTCGCAAAAACACAACACAGTTTTATTTACAAATTTTAATTCCAAATTGAATAAACTGATTGACAAGGTTAACAAAAAAAAAATTTGTTTCTTGTCTGTGAAAATTTAATTGTATGAACAAGTGTTTTTTTACTTCCTGTTTTTTTTAATGAGCTAAAAACCGCCTGTGGACAATAATAATATGTGAGTGAAGGAAACATACCAAAAAAGAAACACCATATGCAGTCAGTTGGAAAGTGAAGTCAGAACGAAATTTATAGAATTAAATTAAATCCTTTCGTGGGACAAATGATGGCTTTATATATTAACTTCCTTATCGTCTACTCTCTTCATCCTACTAAGACGAATAAGGGCAGAAAAATCAGATTTTTTTCGTTACATTCCATATTATTTTTTTTAAATTGATAGCAGCGCAATTTTTTTAATTGAATAATTAATTAAGATTAAAAGTTTTATTTTTAATATTTTTAAACTTACACTAGTTAAATATGTACAGTTTTTTTACATGAATATTAAAGTAAACAATATGACGATCATAAAATTAACATAATAAAACAAAAAACGTTAACATTTGACTTATGCTAGTTTTTTCTTGATTTTGACACCTTTTTTTAATGAAAAAAATCGACAAACCAAAATAGTAAAAAGTTCGCTTTGTTTTTTTTTTGTAATTTAACTATACAACGAAAAAAATGACTTTCGCAGAAAAAATTTTAAGGATAGCTAACAAATTTCGAAGAACGCAGACAAATATTTTGTTAAATAAAATCAAAAAAAAACTGAAAAATTTCGAGTCTAATTGAACTGAAAATATATAATTACATAACCACTCAATAATAATCAATAATAACAACCAATAATACTACGGAATTTTGTAAAACCAGAAAAAAATGCTGAAGTATTAAAATAAACCATGATTTTTTCCCAAAGAATTAAAGATCTATTTGGATTTTGATTCGAGATCAATTGGAGAATTTTCACAAAGATCTAATTTGAATTCAGTCATTCACCCTCGCAGAAAATGCATTGTTCATCGCATTTTTGTTTACGGCTTTTTAAAAACTCGCAAAAAATTTTCTAATTTATTCAGATTAAAGAGGTAAAAACTACAAATACATTATGTTTTTAGAATGAAAAGCAAAAACAAAATATGTTTTCGAGAATTTTGTTTAACTAATTAAATATTGAGATTCAAATTGAAAAATGGAAGCAAGAAAACCTAATTAACATGTCTACTCGTAATTTTTTTCTGTTAGTAGAGTAGTAAAAATACTTTCTTCATTCAGTTAACTTAAGGGCGTATTACATGTAACTTTATTCTATTTCTCCTTTTGGCAATAAAAATAAACGATTATTTATATAGCTTTCTATTAAAAAAATTCCTCAATTTTAAATAAATATGAACTCACAAGTTTAAAAATGGGATATTGCTGTTTTTCTATAAACCAAACATTGAAATATTGTTTAAACATACGTTAAACTTTAAAATTTTAGAAATTTTAACTGCTTTGAAACCGACTTTTAAAATTAAAAACTGTAGTTCCTTTTTTTTAGCTTTTCTGAATATTTTTGTTTATTCATAAACCATATCACGAAACAGAAACTAAATTTTTCTTTCGTAGTGATAGGATTTTGATCTGCGAAACTGTTTTTTTAAATACTTTATAAATAAAATCGAATAAGACTTTTAACTCAATGCCTTAAATTGTATGTTGCATAGGATTTGAATTCTTTCTAAAAAAATATTTTTTTTTTAAATTGAATTTTCGTAAAATTTAAGTTTGTTACAAGAAATAATTTTTAAAAAATTCTAAGGAAAAAAATACAAAAAAAATCAATTTCACGAAACATATTGCAATTTTGCGCAAAAATCGACATTACAGGTTAAATATTCCACCAAAATCATCGATTTTTTAAACTTATAACTTCTTATCACTTTTTTTAACAAAAGTAATCGATTTCACTTTTGAAATAAATTTTAAAATATGTTCCGTGGTTTTAGCTTTTAAGAAATACTTTAATTTGTTTTAAAACTCATCGAGTTTTTTTAGTTTTATTTTTTCAAAGTATAACAAACGTTTCAAAAAATTTCTACTACATTTGATTTTGATTAGGTAATTTAATTATACGTTTGGCTGCTAAAAACTAAAAAAAAATTCCAAACTCTCGCGGGTTTTGAAAACTCGACTTTTTCTCAAACTTTATCCACCCACAGATAATGTATAATATCTTTAAATATTGATATTGATATATAGCAGCAGCCTCGCAAAACGCCCATAAGAGCGGTTAAATCTAAACCGAAAGTTCGTTTTTTGGAATTAAAATAAAATAAAAATTTTGCTTAATTTTTAAATCTGTTAAATTTAATGTTTTATATATTGTTTCTGTCAGTTTTTAAATAAGATTTAAATTGTTTATACTTCGTTTTTATAACCGTTCCGCAGCAAATATTATAAATTTAGCCGTTTAGATCATAATTTAACAAAGAAGGTGCATATCTCAGCGGAAAACAACAATTAATAAAAGCTATTAATTTTGTGCGGTGCGGTTGCTTATTTTAAATTGAAAACATCAAGAGCTTTTGGTTTAAGATTTAAGAAGACTGTTCAATTTTCTATTAGCTGATTCATTTGATTGTTTTAAAATGGAAAGACCTGAAACTTTCAAAAAGAACAAAACTTTAAAGCCATTTAACCTCCAGATAGTTTTAAAGGCTATGAATAAACTGGAAGAAAATAGCTGGTATAAATTATGTATGGATGGACAAGTATGTATGAAAAAAACGAACAATAGAATATGAATTAAGATGACTTTTTCAGATAGAATAAAATTTGATAATATCCCACTGCCAACTACTGATTTAATGTTTATATTTTTATTAATTGATTGAAACAACTTTCATGTACTAACATGGTGCTCACTTTTTTAAAGTGCATACTATAATGCTTTAGTGGGTTTCCGGCGTATGGCAAAATAAATTTATCTTATCTATCTATCTTAATTAAGAAATAGTCAATAAAAGTTGACTACCTCAGGATGAAGAAAATTCGGTATTCAATTTAAATCTCATTGGCTGTATCTAGAAGTTGATTTTTCCGTGGATACTACGCAGAACGTTCCCAGTAATTTTTGTATCACAAAAATACTTTCTATAAAATTACCTTCAACAAATGAGATTTAGGTAAAAATACCATCGGGTAATTTTGACTTCGGAATAATTGACCATCGATCAATTTAGCTTGATTAGGTTCAGGAAAAATAAGTCCGAAGGTCAATTTTTAAATTACTCATTGTCAATTATCAAATTACTGATTGTCAAATTACTCGATAGTATTTTTACCAGAATGTCATTTGTAAGAAAGTCAAATGTTAAAGAAATTTTTACGATGGTTAAATTACGTGGAGCCACGCAGAATGTATATTTTCAGCTAAATAAAAGGTAAAATACATAAAAGGTACTTTAAAAGTACTATTTAAATGGTATATTGACGCAGAAGTATACGATTTAAATGGTACTTTTGAGACACCGGACGTATTTTATAAAAACGTTTGTAAATTTTCATTTTACAAATCTCCGCCTTTTTTTTGTAAATTACATGATAGAGGATATATGACACGGCGAATATTGATCGGTCAGCGGAGATGAAATGACGTGGCTGCGACCAATCAGCGCAGAGCAGTGCGCGCAGATACTCCCTCTGGATCACAAGTCGAAAAACCTTTATCATGTATTTTACAAAAAAAAGGCGGAGATTTGTAAAATTAGAATTTACAAAGGTTTTTATGAAACAGGCCCCAGTTAAATATTTCTTCTTTGTTTAAGCGGTTTGTTTAGAGTGTCTAATCTTTTTACTTTATTATAGTTTTGGCTATACCTTGCATATTACCTACAAGATGAGCGGTGAGCTACGAGTCTTTATAATTTTTTTATTTATCAAGTCTGCGCATGATGATTTTAAAACCAACATAAAATATATGTGACTGTGAATCTTTACTGATTAAAAATGTTTTTTAAAGTTTGAATATAATAAATTACCACCAAGTTTTTTTTGGTGCCATAAAAAATATATCCTGGATATTATTTTAAGAAAAAATATTTTCCAGACTATATTTTTGTTGTGGACGTATTTGAAACCTAAAATTCAAACATAAAATCCCAAAAATTACTAAAAATTTTATAAATGTTGACTAGTTTACTGTTTAAAAAAATTTATCTGAACACCATATAGCCAGCAGCCCATTAAGATATTGACAATTTTTGACAATTGACATAAGATATACGGTTTAGTTTAGAAATCGCAAGTTTATTTTACTGAGTTCTGACTATACTAATTGTTTATAAAAAAAATTAGGCGCTTTAAAGGAGCACTGTCACAAATCAAATTCCTATAACGCCCGAACCGGACTGCTCCTTTAATACTGAACCGATTCAGCTGAAATTTTAAAATGTTGTAGCCTTGTAGTGTAGCACTCTAAATACCAAAGTTGAGTTAGGTAGGTTTGGTATTAAAGGAGCAGTCCGGTTCGGGCGTTATAGGAATTTGATTTGTGACAGTGCTCCTTTAACGACGAGATGTCTATAAATAGAAAGCTATTTTAATATTGTCTCAACGTATAACAAAGCAGCTAAATTACGAGAAAAGTATTTGAAAAAGTTAAAAAATACGCATACCTCTCATCACGTATTTACTAAATACTGGTGTTTTTTTGTTTACGTAAACAGCAGGGTTTTTACTACTGATAAAAATTTTAATTCATAAATATTCGTGTATTTATTTTGCAATTTTTTGAATAAAACAAGAGCTTCGATTTTTAAACAAAACTTCCTTTGTTTAAAATAGATTTTTGTATCTTAGAATTTTAGATCTTAAAATAAAAACTTTGAGTGTTAGTTATTTGATTAATTTAAACTATTTTATTTCATTTTATATTTATGTGTGAAATTAGGTTTAAGTAATTTCAAACAACAATTGCTTATTTTGTTTTTTTTAAAGCATAGTGTTTCAGGTTCAGAATTCCTTGGGGTTCTCCAAATCAAAGAACAAAACTTTTAGTTCTAAAGGAGTAAAAATCCTTAGGATTGAAATTGTTTTGTTCTTGTCCCAAATTCTTTTAATAGCATCATAAAAATGTTTAGAATTTTAGATCTTAAAATAAAAACTTTGAGTGTTAGTTATTTGATTAATTTAAATTATTTCATTTCATTTTAATTTTATGTGTGAAATTAGGTTTAAGTAATTTCAAACAACAATTGCGTATTTTGTTTTTTTAAAGCACAGTGTTTCAGGTTCAGAATTCCTTGGGGTTCTCCAAATCAAAGAACAAAACTTTTAGTTCTAAAAGAGTAAAAATCCTTAGGATTGAAATAGTTTTGTTCTTGTCCCAAATTCTTTTAATAGCATCATAAAAATGTTTTACAGCCCGCTTCTTGAAAAAGAAAAGCCTATAAAAGGCTGGAACAAACGATAAAAAACAATAAATTATTAACTGTGTAGGCAATAGATTTTTTGTATACTGTAGTTTGACCAGCCAAATAAACATTTTAGAACTCATTTTCGAGAAACAAAAATAAAAATAAAACACATAACTTTTTTGGAATTGTTTCACTTTTTGCCCATTTGATTTTTTGTGTTTTAAAATTGAAAAAAAATAATCATAACAATACATTCTTCACTTTTAAAAGCAGAACTAAATAAGTATCTTTTCTGATCTAATTATTATTAAATCTAAAAAAATCTAAAAAAAATCTATTATTAAAACCATATTTCAGATTTCAGATTTGTCTGAAATATTTTTCCAACCAATTCATAAAACTACAACAGCGAAAACGGTCCCAAATCAAATCTTAGTTTTGTTTCTCAACACTATAAAAGAGTTATCTAAAAAAGTTTAAGTTTTGGATATTTTCTTTACTCGTGCCCCTAGGCTAAGGCTTAAAGGTGCGGTCCAGAGTCAAACTTTTTGTCTTTGATTTTGATAATTTTTGGTAAAAACTTTATCCCTGCCCCCAATAGCCCACAAAATTTTTTTCAATAAAATATCTCCACTGGTTCAGGAGATGTGACCCCCAAAAACCGCTTTTTTGAGACTTCTGTACTTGAAAGATTGCCCAGTGGGTAAAATATTAAGCAAATACACAGATTGCAAGAAAGGCAACCACTTTATTTTTGTTTAATACCTTGATCCTTGTCTAGATCGGTGCAGTATTCCTGTATATTGCGTTTCCTGACAAAAAACCCTCGATTTTTTTGTTAAAAACACCAAACGACGGAAGTATGTTTTGATAAGTTTGCCCAACATTTTTGCCTACACTTCGTATTTTTAGCGAAAAAAATCCAGGGTTTTTTTACGGGAAACGCAATAGCTCAAGAAATAATGTTCCAATCTTAACAATTAAGATAGAAAGTAGCTGCTTCCTTTAAGTGCTTATTTTGTAACTTTAATTTTAATACCATTGAGCAATCTTATTTAAGTACAGAATTGTTGAAATAAACGCAATTTTGGGTCATTTCTCCTGAACCACTGGGGATTATTTGATAAAACAATTTTGTGGGCTATTGGGGGCGGGCGTACATAAAGTTTTCACGAAAAATTTTCGGAATCGGAGACAAAAAGTTTGACTTCGCACCGCACCCTTTAAGATTAAGCTTACTTAACTTATAAAATCACTTTATAAAATCATAAAGACGTCGCATCTTTTTGCAATATTTTAAACTAACACAAAAAACTAAAATAGCGATATTTAGAGAATTTGATGTTTTTCAATATTAATTATATATTCAAATGTGATAATGCAATTGAATTTCAAAAAAAAATTTTAAAAAAATCCACTATAAGTCTAGATGCATTTTACATACCACAAATTGTTTAATAATGTCAAATATAAAAATAGTTAATGGAAGTATTATTTTTTATTTGATATCAGTTTATTCAGTTTTAAAAAAGCTATTTTACATTTTCTTAAGAAATGTTCTCAAGAAATATAATGCTTTATGTTTTAGTGAAATTTAATATTACAAAAAGAAAAATAAAACGTAAAATCAGTATCCAATTAAAATTTTTCATCCTTAAAATAAATTTATTATAAGGTTTTAAGTACAGTTCAAACTAAAATTGCACAAATGTCATATTTTATGCTCTTTATATACCTTAATCATTTGTGATTTTTGAGGCCAAAAAGTGGGTCTGTAACGCGGACGTGAGAGCGCGCGAAAGCTTAAGAACTTTAGAGCTTCAGAGCTTTAGCTTAAGAACTTTGAGAGCTTCACGCGGACGTGAGAACTTCCTTTAAACAAGTAATTGAAAGCTTATTTAGTTTTTTATGGGTTAAATTAATTGAACCACATTTCTAGAATGATTTCTTAAAATTTTAAAACAGTTTTTTTAAAAAAGTTTAGTTTTCAAAAAAAAAAAAATTAGAAAAAATACTAGTTTGAAATAGTTTTTAATATTCATTATTTGTTAATTATTTTGGAAATTAACACACAATCAAAACGGAGCTCCAGACTTGCTTAAAAACCGAAGCTTTACTTTTGAGCTCCATATCACTAGTAGTACAAAAATTTAAGATTGCCAAGAAACTTTTGCAAACCATTCCTGGTCAACAATTTTATCCTGTAAAACTCTCACAACGTTTTAATTTCAAAATTTATAAGAAGTAATAAAATTTATTAAAAATTGCACATTACAAAAGAAAAAAATTGTGGAAACAAGAAGACCATCTTTTAATAATATCCATTGAATAATATTAATTTCACTGCGACAGTTAACTAGGAATAAAGGCTAACTAAAAATAGCCAATAAAAAAACAGAAAAAGTTTAATGCACATTACGATCAACAAAAATCATTAAGATTAAATTTATTTCAAAGTTTTTATCAAAAGCTTTTATGTGCTAGTAGTTCTCAGAATTTAAACAAAGCTCTATAAAAGTGTTTCTCAGGCTCAGACATGCAACAATACACTTTGACATTTTTATTGCTGAATTTAAAAAAAAAAAAAAATATTTGGCAATAAAAATCGGTATTACTTATTTTTGAAAAAAATACGCAGAAAAAAATTGGAAATGTTTTGTTGTTTGTTTTGAGTTATAAGCTTAACCGGTTTAGAGCTTTAACAGTATTCAAATAAATTCGAATTCAACCCCAAAATTTCATGGCAGGAAAAATAAACTTTAACAAATTTTTATTTTAAATTTAAAGCAGCTATGTGCTTGTTTGTCACAAATTTAAAAAAGAACAAAAAAATAAAAATTCAAAAATTAAGATATGCATAATTTTATCAAACAGAAATGATCAAAATATTTACATTTGGTAAATTTTCTAAAAAGACTGTTTAAAATTGGCGGTTATAAAACGAATAAAGCACAAAGGAGTATATCATAGAGTAAACAAAAAAACATTTGTAATTAGAAATAATCATTGTTTTGTGTGTGCAATAGCTTTTGTGTGAAAACACAAAATTTTAGAAGAATATTGATTAAAACTGAAGTAGTTTTTTTGTAAGTACTTTTTTTCCTTCTACCAATAGGTTTATATGTTTTTTTTATTATATGTTTGCTATTAGGTGAATTTCAAATTTTGGTGTTTTTGAAGTTCCAGAATTGTTTGGGAACCTAGTTAAACAAATTTTAATTTGATGTCCTATCTAATACTTTTGTACTTTTCAGCTAATGTAAAACAAAACAAGTAAACCAAAAGTAGAAAGAAGCTTATAACCAGAAATACATACCTACAGTTTTTATTCTTATCCACTAAGTCTGTTATATATTATATACGTGTACCAATTATCGATTAAATTAATCCAACGATAAAATACAAATGTAAAATACACTTTATACACTAAATCAGAAACAAACCGTCATTATTGGTTTTAATTATGTAATATAAATTTTCTGTCAGGAGTTTTAGTCAATTTAAACCCAAAAAATACTTATTTTACATAATTCCATTTATTTATTATTTTATTTCATTTTGCCTATTTGCATTTATCATAATG
>JASAMX010010689.1:25000-62045 GCA_030248175.1 Microlaimidae sp. YZB2_3 | reverse complement strand
ACATGTGGTTTAATTTGCATGACATAGTTGGCGCAAAGCTCATTAGTCAGTACATACGGAACGTATGTCGTATGTTCAGTTCAGTAATAGTAATTTCAGCAGTTTTTGCGCGGTTTTCCAACTAAAAACTAAGGTGAATCTTTATTTGCAAACGCACTTTTTCAATCCTATATATTTCTTACGTGATTTTGGCACAGTTGGGTTTGGAAAAAGTGTTTTTTACGTTCTAAAAGGTCATCAATCAAAACATCCTTTTTCTTTTTCCTTACGCATTCTGTCATAGTAAGGGCGAAAATAAAATGCATATGCATATTTTATTTTGAAAAGGTTTAAAAAAGATGACAATAATGTTCGAATTGACATATGTTTCTAACATTTACACTTATCAAATAATCACAAATTAGCTGAGTTTTTTACATTTCTTTATTGAAATTCGTCAGCCCGCCTTTCACCGGAAGACAATTTATGAATAAAAAAGATGTATTAATGACATTTTAAATTTAATAATTGAAAATTCACATAGGTTTTTTAGAAACTATAAATTTCTTTGTTACTGAAGTAATTTTTACAATGTGGCCTATCATGTTTTTACAATAGTGTATTCATCTCAAAAATGGTGGTAAAACTGGCGACCCAAACGATTTACCTAAAAACTGGGTAAAAAACATATGTAAACTTGTTAGCTATGACGCAAAAATATACACAACCTGTTGCAATTTTCTACAAAATCACGATTTTCAAGCGTTTTTAACTAAGTTTTGCAAATGGACATCTGCTTGGCAACCAAACATTTCTATTGAGTAAGTGTAATATCTCTTTTATTGGCGCAAACAACTTTAAAGACCCGGGTATTTCAATTTCTAACAATGATAATTTTCCCAACATGTTCTGAAATTGCTGCAAGAGCAACTAGAATTTCCGTTTTGTTTCGAGCGTTAGTTCCAAAAGATATGGAACTACTGTTAAAGGCATACAAGTCTTAAATATATCCGTCCGCTTTTGAAATCTGAATCTTAGATTTGATCAAAGAATTTGATTTCTAAAAACGTGCTACATGTTGGTATGTACATGTATGTTCGTATTGTTTTTCATTATTTATTGTTTCTCAAAACTTATTTCGCGGCATGCAAAGTAGCAGCTAACGGTAAAGTCACAAGCTGGAATAGTATGCGTTGCTTTATATTCATACCTGTTTTAAAATTAACGCGTTTTAATACGACGAAACGAGTCTACGACTTTTTTCATTGACACGACAGTCAAAACCCACCCATTTAAACAGAAATTCTTCAGTTTTAATATTCTTTACAGAGTTATAACGTTATAGCAGCACTTTTATCCAATTAGTGCTTATGAAAAAAGGGAATCTTCCATCCATTGAAGACTAATTTTTCCTAAGAACTAATTTGCTAAAAGTGATTCTATTAGCTCCTCCCGCAACCATTCCCACAGAGCAAAACATATATGACGTGTTCACGAATACTACATGTTATTATGAGGGTCCTTAAAATCCTGATGTTCTTAAGATGATCCTTTTCGCTTTCTGATTTTGATACCAAATTAGCAGAATTAAGACTTCAAACACTTGAAACCCGTCGTTTGCATGCAGATTTAATTATGTGTTATAAGATAATTAATTAATGGATTAGTTGACATAAAAACCAAAAAGATTTTTAAAAGTAAGTCAAGATATGCGCCAAAGAGGAAACAGAGTAAA
Source organism: Microlaimidae sp. YZB2_3 (assembly GCA_030248175.1). Taxonomy (NCBI): domain Eukaryota; kingdom Metazoa; phylum Nematoda; class Chromadorea; order Desmodorida; family Microlaimidae; species Microlaimidae sp. YZB2_3. The sequence goes on along the minus strand of JASAMX010010689.1, from coordinate 60,331 downwards.
ACTTCTAAAACCAAATTTATTCTCTGTTTTTTTTAGCGATACTGGAAAAAGTTGACAAAAATTTTTTTGTTTTCGGTCTTATAACTTTTGAACGCGCCGCGATCAATTTGCAAATATCTCGCGTTAAGGTCCTTGTACTTTTGGCTACCTCCTAAAAAAAATTTTTTTCAAAAATTTGGAGGGTTAGCCCCAAAATTGACGAAATTTATGTCGATTTTTTCAGCCAAATTTCTAACTTTTTACCATATGGGGCTTTACGTCTGAAAATTTTTTTGCAGATTGCCCATACTTTTCTGAGCTCAAAAATATATAATTTGTTAGGGGTAACCTACCTGGGTCGGGTACCCTGAGATGTTAAAGGGGGTCAATTTCACGATTTTTGCTAAAAATCTTTGTATGGGGGACACATTATGCATATTTTGGCATCATGCTCAAAAACTGTTGGAGCCACAGACCTGTGACCGGGGGGATTTATGCGGAAATTTAAGTCCGACATTTTGATGATAGTCTCAAAAAATCTTGATGCCCTAAGGCACTGCATTGGCTGACCCCTAAAAAAACTTTTGACACAGCCCCTCTACATAGGCGAATAATATATCATTTTAAAGCTCTCGGCGTGCTGATTTTAAAAATATAAAAAATTGCTCTAAATGGTCGGGTAACCAAAATACAGACCCCTTTGTACCCCCAAAATTAGTAAGGGGTGATATTTTTGTTTTTATTATTTATAAGCCGTGTTTATATTCGTTTGAAAGCTCTATGCGTGCTGAATTTAAAAATATTAATTTTAGATTAAAATTTTTTATGGTTACCCGGTTACATACCCCCAAATACCCCCAATTTTGAAAAATGGTAATTTTGTCATTTTTTCGTTTTAAGTGACATGTTTATACTTATATGAAAGCTCTCGACGCACTGATTTCAAAAATATATGTTTTTTTTAGTTTTCTTTAGTGGTTACCCATTTTTGACCCATCAATGTACCCCCTAAAATTCTTAAGAGGTGATTTTATTATGATACCCTCATGTTTATACTCATATTAAAGCTTTAGACACGCTGATCTTAAAAATATAAATTTCAACTCGATTTACCCAATGGTTACCATTGTTACAACCCATAATGTACCCCCAAAAATTTTAGGGGGTCTTTTTTATATATTTATTGTAATACCGTCATGTTTATACTCATACCAAAGCTTTAGACACGCTGATCTTAAAAATATAAATTTCAACTCGATTCACCCAATGGTTATCATTTTTACAACCCATAATGTACCCCCAAAAAATTTTAGGGGTTTTTTTTACAAGTTTATACACTTAAAATATAATCGTTTGTATGTTTTATGCAAACTGGACTTAAACGACTTGAAATTTCAAAGCGATTTCTTGCCGCTGGAGATGAAAGATTATGAAATGTCAAATATTCAGAATTTACAGCGCAACCAAATACATTTGAAACCGTGGACACTGGGACGTATCAACCTAAAACCAATGCTTCAAAACTTAAACAATCACATTCACTTAATTTTTATCAGCAATATTCATGTTTTTTATCTATTTGTTCACTTTTGCATACTCAATTATTTGTTTTTGGTTTTTTACGAAATTTCAACAGCTGAAATATTTTTCAATTTTTAAGTAGTATATTTATTGTAAATTTTGTTAAATAAACTGCCTTGTACAATGAAGAGTATAGAGTTCGCGTCAAATGTAAAGAAAAACAGAAAATGAAATACAACATTGTTAGAAAAGTTCCCCTGTTGATGTGCCTGCGCGTTTACTTTCGGACTGGAGCAGTGTATGTCACTCCACTTAAACCATTACAGCTCCGGAGGATGACATTTAAAGGTGAAAATAATTCAATTTAAAAAAAATAATTTATTTATAAAATAAAATAATTCAATTTATATTTTCGGAATAAGCGTGTCTAAAGCTTTCATATGAGTATAAACATGAGGGTATTATAATAAATACTAGCCTTGAAAAATGCTCCAAGAATAGAGCAGGAAAAAGGGGCGATTTTTCCCCGAGCGTATGTTTAGACAGAAAAGATGTAGACTAGTCTGAGATGGACATTAGGTGGACTATAGGAAATTTGCTTTTATTTTGGCCAGCTGCTCACTAAATAAAAATTTCTACGATATGATAATGATTTGTTTATACATTGATCTAATCACACAGCACTGTTGCATTTTTTTTAGTTTGATGAAATGTCAATTGAAAAAATCATACTCACAGCAATGTTTGACAAGCGCGAAATCGCCACTTTTTCAATTAGAAGGTTATATTTGTATGTGTAAGAAACAACTATAAATTTGAAAAAGTGGCGATTTCGCGCTTGTCAAAGATTGATGTGAGTATGATTTTTTCAATTGACATTTCATCAAACTAAAAAAAAATGCAACAGTGCTGTGTGATTAGATCAATATAAAAAAAATCATTATCATATCGTAGAAATTTTTATTAGTGAGCAGCTGGCCAATCCAAATGCAAATTTCCTATATTCCACATAATGTCTATCTCAGACTAGTCTACATCTTTTCTGTCTAAACATACGCCCGGGAAAAAAATCGCCCCTTTTTCCTGCTCTATTCTTAGAGCATTTTTCAAGGCTAGTCTACCACTTTTTTTGAATTAAATTAAAAAGTAGCCTAATAAACTATAGTTTTAGCTGCGCAATGACATATGTTTATAATCATTCCGTTGCCGAGATAAAATAAAAAAATAATAATAAGAAGAAGATGAATTTAAATTACAAAATTAACCCACGTTGTTTAATTATAGTTAGTGCGGTGCAGTTGCGCTCCAGACAAAGTTTACCTACGTTCTCTAAATATAGTTGGCGCGATGCCGTGCGCCAATGATTGCAATTATAATTTTTAAAGTAAAAATAATAATAATAATAATAATAAGATGATGAACATGAATAACAAAATTTACTCACGTTCTCTAAGTATAGTTGGCGCGGTGCCGTGGGTTAAATTGCAGTTGGCACCCCGCACCACCGATGATTACCGGCGCGTGGCGCTCCCGCGCCACCGACGCTTATTATTATTTTTTAATAAATAAAACTTTGAATTAATTTTGTCATCAGTAATGCAAGAATTAAAAAAGTACTCTGTTGTTTTTGCCGTTTTCCGCGCGGTTGAAGCAGATGGCGCTGGGAACTGGTGCCGTTTCTGCCACCAATTAAAACCGGTCTGCTATTTTTGTGCGGTTTTTATGAGGGAATGTTGGTTGTCTGCTCTGTACAATCCTTATTGTTGCCAAAAGGCTGTTATTGTGCGGTTGGGAGTTTTTACTGGTCTATTTTTCAATTCTTTTATTTTGATCAATAAATCGATAACAAGGACCTAAATGAAAAAAGTGCTTCCTAAGAAAGTTGCGTAATTCCTTCTTCTTTCTAATGAGCCATGTTTATTTTTGATCAATCAGTAACGAATGAGGAATATCGTTTTTAAGAATGGAGCGTTGGAATAATAATAATAATAATAATAAGAAGAAGAAGAAGAAGAAGGTTCTGAATTTCAAAATTTACCCACGTCCTCTAATTATGGTTGGCGCTCCCGCGCCACCCATGATATGAAAAAGACCCCCTAAAAATTTTTGGGGGTATATTATGGGTTGTAAAAATGGTAACCATTAGGTGAATCGAGTTGAAATATATATTTTTGGGATTAGCGTTTCTAAAGTTTTTATATGAGTACAAACAAGACGGTATTACAATAAATATATAAAAAGATCCCCTAAAATTTTTTGGGTACATTATGGGTTGTAAAAATGGTAACCATTGGTTGAATCGAGTTGAAATTTATATTTTTAAGATCAGCGTGTATAAAGCTTTGATATGAGTATAAACATGAGGTTATTATAATAAACTTGTAAAAAAGACCCCCTAAAATTTTTGGGGGTACATTATGGGTTGTAAAATGGTAACCATTGGGTGAATCGAGTTGAAATATATATTTTTGGGATCAGCGTGTCTAAAGCTTTGATATGAGTACAAACAAGACGGTATTACAATAAATATATAAAAATGACCTCTTAAAAATTTTTGGGGGTACATTTTGGTAGTAAAAATGGTAACCATTGGGTAAATCAAGTTGAAAATAATTTTTTTGACATCAGCGTGTCAAGAGCTTTGATATGAGTATAAACATGAAGGTATTATAATAAAATCACCTCTTAAGAATTTTAGGGGGTATATTGATGGGTGCAAAAATGGGTAACCACAGAAAAAAATTAACCATATATTTTTGAAATCAGTGCGTCGAGAGCTTTCATATGAGTATAACCATGTCACTTAAAATGAAAAAAATGACAAAATTACCATTTTTCAAAATTGGGGGTATTTGGGGGTATGTAACCGGGTAACCATAAAAAATTTTAGTCTAAAATTAATATTTTTGAAATCAGCACGCTAAAATATAATAGAGCTTTCAAACGAATATAAACACGGCTTATAAATAATAAAAACAAAAAAATCACCCCTTACAAATTTTGGGGGTACAAAGGGGTCTGTATTGTAATTACCCGACTATTTAAAGCAATTTTTTTTATATTTTTGAAATCAGCACGCCGAGAGCTTTAAAATGATATATTACTCGCCTATGTAGAGGGGCTGTGTCAAAAGTTTTTTTTAGGAGTCAGGCATTGCAGTGCCTTAGGGCATCAAGATTTTTTTGGGACTATCACTAAAATGTCGGACTTAAATTTCCGCATAAATCCTTCCCGGTTTCAGGCCTGTGGCTCTAACAGTTTTTTGAGCATGATGCCACAATATGCATAATGTGTCCCCCATACAAAAATTTTTAGCAAAAATCGTGAAATTGACCCCCTTTAACCTCCCGAGCTACCCGACCCAAGTAGGTTACCCCTAACAAATTATATATTTTTGAGCTCAAAAAAGTATGGGCAATCTGCAAAAAAATTTTCAGACGTAAAGCCCCATATGGTAAAAAGTTAGAAATTTGGCCGAAAAAAATCGACCGTAAATTTCGGCAATTTTGGAGCTAACCCCCAAAATTTTTGAAAAAACTTTTTTTCAGAAGGTAGCCAAAACTACAAGGACCATAACGCGAGATATTTGCATATTGATCGCGGCGCGTTCAAAAGTTATAAGATCGTAAACAAAAAATTTTTTGTCAACTTTTTTCCAGTATCGCTAAAAAGCAGAGAGCAGATGCTATTAAAAACTTTTTTAGTTACCGTGTTTTAAATTACTGGAATTCTTTACCAAGCGAAATAGATTTGTCAAGCTCACTTAAACTTGTTACAAAACGACTAAAAAGCATGTGGTTTAACCTTACTAATATTAATAGAACCTTTGCAACTATAATTTAAACTTTATACCCTATTATAAAACATATATTTGGCATAAATTTGTAATTTTGTTTGGTAGTAAAAAATTTTTTTGTTAATTGTAAAATGTTGATAGTGTATTAAATTGCTGTTTTTTATATTATATAATTACTTTTTTAAATATTGTCAAAGGTGGATAATCTAATAAGGTACTGTAGTCATAAATGCTCTGTAGCAGCGTGCATCATAAAAATCCGATTTCGGGCCGCACGTCCGGCCAGAAGCCGCACGTCCGGCCAGTAGCCGTATGTCCGGCCAGAAGCCGCACGTCCGGCCAGAATTGGATTTTATGATGCACGCTGCTACAGACCGCTGTGACATACCTTTATTAGATTATCCACCTTTGATATTGTGCTATATGGTTACTAAAATTTAACGTGTGCAATAATGTTTCTTATCTTGTTTTATCTATAAATATGTGTTTTTTTGACCTTAATAATTTTATGCATATAATTTTAATTTTAACGAATTTTGTATATTTTTAATTTAATAAGATTGACAATAAAGTTTCCATTGTTAGGAATCACACTCCCGAAAAAACGCGCGCTTAAGTTATCGTAAGGGCAAAATATATCGTAGGTAAGGTAATATCGAAAAATTATAAGTGCCGCATGGGGAAATTTTGCTTTAATATCATTGGCTAAAAATTTGGAAACGTTCCAATGAATGATTTCTGCTACCATTACGCTGATTAGTCGATTTATGGACGACTACCAATTTTGAGCTATTATTGGTGGTTGCAAAAAATTGAATTTGAATCTGATGTATTTATAGGAACAATTGTTTAGTCCCTTATCCACATTTTTTGCATTTTTTTTTGCAAACCTACTGAAACCTATATATTTTAGTGTATTTGCTTAAAAAGTTTTGCTTAGAAAATGGAAGGTAAAAACTCAAAATAAAACTCACATATTTAACCTATTTTTTCAATATTTTTTTAAGCTGAAAATTTGTTTAAATAAACTGATTTTAAGTAAAATTAATTTTTTTCCTCGCTGAATTATTAATATGCAATTATAAAAGATTTAAATTCAGCGTTTAATTTGTACTGTGTGTTTTCTTGTGTTGTAAAACATTATAGTTGTTTACATTTAGTTCTACTTTTACTCGACTAATAATTAAACTTGCTTTTGCTTTTATTTTTACGCCATTTTTGAAACTTTAATTATTTTTACTTTTGCTCTTTCTGGGATTTTTTCCTTAAAAGAATTTATATAAAATTTAAGTTATTTCATCGAGTAGATTGCCTGGGTTAATGGTAAGATGAGTGGTGGAAAAAAGTTTTTAAACGCCTAACACTCTAAGAACCATTAATTTAGATCAAAAGGCTTATTTAGAATGAGTTTTTAAACAGAAAATTAGCAAAAAGTTTCTGTTGCGGAGCTCTAAAGTTCCAAAAACGGGTGTTCTGCTTTGTTCTGAAAACTAGAGTTCTGCTTTGGAGTTCAAGAGTTTAGGGCAGACGGGCGAGAGTCAACAGTGGTGAACATATTGAAATGGTTTATGCTGTTAAATCATAACGTGAATCCAATATGAGCAATTAATCAAATTAATAAAAGGCGAAAAATAAGCCATGCCTGCGTTGGCAGCGACAATTATTTCACATATATAGCAATGCAATTACAATTAATGAAAAAGTTTTAGATTGAATAATTATATGTATTTATTTTTAAGATGACGTTAATTTTTAAGTTTGCGTTAATTAACAATTCAATTCAGATTTTTGAAAATTATTTTAAGAACAAGCACGTATGACGATAATTATCTATTCAGAATTAAAAAATTACAATAATTTGATAAAAGCTTTATTTAACAGAATAACAAGCCGGCTGGAGGCAGGTAAACTGCCTCGGAGGCAGGCTGGAGGCAGGTAAACTGCCTCGGAGGCAGGCAGGAGGCAGGTGGTCCTGCCTCCTATGTTGAAGCATATACAGGTTAGGAGGCAGGTAGGAGGCAGCTAAAACTGCCTCAGAGGCAGATATTGAGGCAAGTAAGAGGTAGGTAAAAACGGTTTTCCCAAATGAGGCCCCCCGTCCGTACCAGGCTAATAGAAGCCTGAGCTATTCTCAGAAGATTGCACGCAATTTTTAGGGCGGCTTGTTGTGCACGCATGCAATCAATTTTTGAGAAATTTGTGGTGAAAAAAATCGAGTCCGTCAAAAGCGAAATGATTATTATCTAATGTTATTCATTGTCATTTTGATAAAAATTTAACTTCGGTTGAAATTTAGTAGAGTATTTTGTTTGGAAAAATCGTTTTTCGACCACTATACCTGCTTGTTGTTTCATCGTTGAAAAAATAGTAGCCTTCCCTCTAATAGCCTCTAGTAGCTTACACTTTTAATCCCACAAAAATAGTAGTCAAGTCAATTCAAGTCAAGTCAAAGTGTTTATTCTAGTTAACAAATCATCTTTTAATACAGTATATGTAGCAACAAGTCAAGTCAAGTCAAGTCAAAGTCAAAGTGTTTATTCTAGTTAACAAGTCATTTTTTAATACAGTATATGTAGCAACAACAAATCGTAAGATAGCATCAAACTATTTTTTAAACAGCAGTGCAAAACAATCGAGATCCCTAAACAAACAACAAAATCATGGTTAACTAAAATAACAATAAAGCAACATGAATAATCCTTTTTTAAACAACAAAGAACCAAAATCATGTAAAAAGGCTTACAAACTAAGCTTTATATTGATCCAACTCCAAGATTGTTTTTAAAATTTAATAACAATTTTGATAATACTTTGGTTTTCTGAAAAAAAATTAAATGAATGCTCTTTTGTTGATTTGTGGTTAAAATAGAAAAAAATCGTTAGAAGAAAAGCCTAGGGTAGGCCTAGACTATTAAAAAAAACAAATGTTTCTTATCAATACTTTTATGCCAGTTTAAAGATAAAAAAGTTTTAAGTGCCCAAATCCAAGAAATTCTTTGGTGAAAATAAGTTATTTTAAAAATAATTTCAGTGTAAATACTTGTCCATGTAAAATTTCTAGGTCACGACATTCCCCAGACTAAGCTTGCAATATTTCCTAGACTAAACTTTCATGATACTTCATTAGATTTAACCTTCCCTTTTGGGTTTGGATAACGTTTCTTTCCTTTTTTAGTGAAAATCCGTTATGTTCAGGATAAAAATGTCACTAACAAGTTTTTAAAACATTTAACCACTTTACAGACTTCTGTGGAATGTAAGCTTTCTCGTGATATTACAAATATTCCAGTTCGTATAGTTGAAAAAAGGTTTCTCCCATATGTGAGCCTCTTGGATTTTGGGGGGGGGGAGTTTACCCGACGCCGAAAATTTAGGGGGGGGGGAATGTTTAGGTGTCCCAAAAAATTTTTTGGAGTGTACCCCAAATACATCATTTTTAGCGTTTTAAGTACTAAGCCTTCCAAATTCGGGCGTTGTTTTTTTGGATAAAATTTTGAAAAAATTAATATATGCTGGACAACACACATTAATATCCACTTAGGGGCCCCTTAGATAAGAGACCCTTATCCTGGTAAGGACGACTCTTGAACTTGCCTCCGGAAGACTGGAGGCAGATAGGAGGTAGGTAAAACTGCCTCGGAGGCAGCATGGAGGAAGGGTGAAGGCATGTAGGAGGCAGGGTGGAGGCAAAGAAAACTGCCTCGGAGGCAGGTAGGAGGCAGGTGACCCTGCCTCCTATATATTGAAGCATATACAGGTTAGGAGGCAGGTAGGAGGCAGTTAAAACTGTCTCGGAGGCAGGAAGGAGGCAGGTAGGAGGCAGGGTGGAGGCAGGTAGGAGGCAGGGTGGAGGCAGGTAGGAGGCAGGTAGTCGGCAGAAAAATTTCCGATAGAGGCAGGTAGGAGGCAAGTAAAAACGGTTTTTCCCAATTCAGGTACCCCGTCCTTACCGGGTTATGTAAAGTCGATTTGTGAGCAACCGACCCCAGCTAGGTTTGATTTGCCCCTAGTATGAGATACACGTAAGGAACACAGCTTGCTATGTAGTTAGAAGAAGCTTTTATCAAATTATTTTTTTTAAATTCTTAATGGGTAATTATTGTCATACGTGCTTGTTTGTAAAATAATTTTTAAAAATATAAATTAAATTACTAATTAACGCAAATTTTGTTATCTTAAAAATAAAAACATATATTAATTCAATCTAAGACTTGTTCATTAATTGTAATTGCATGGATAGTTAGATTTGAATGTAAACCTTTAAGTAACAATTTTTAATTCAATCGTAAATTTGTCAATTTGTGAATTTAATACAATCATACGCACAAAAAATTTATTCTTTTAACAAATGTTTTTTTACAACTATATAAATTTTTGGAATTATTTATGTTAGTTATTATACTTATTAAATTAAATGCACGGAGCAGAATTTTAACACAATCGTTAACCATCATGTTTTCCGTACTCCATTACGCAAAGATTTAATAGACTAGTTCGGAATAAGCGTCTTTTAGTGTAACGAGAGAGGGTACAAAAAGAAAAAAATAAATTTAGAAAAAATCTTAGTTTTCTAAGTTTCTTAAGTTTAAACCTATACTTCATAAAAATTGCTATACAATGATATGTTTCACTACGTTGAAGCGGTTTAATATATCAGTTTGTGCTAAATAAGTTTTGGTTTTTTTGATTAAACATCATAATAGTTAGAAAGCATCACTAAATAGTATTTTCGGGAGCAAAGATTTCGAATTAGCAAAAATAAAGTTGAAATTGGTGCTCTGAAACTAATTTCCAACCTACATGGTGTTTTTTTAATGTTTTGATTGTATAATTATTCAAAATTCGAAATTAATTCTAAAAAGTCCATTCCAAACTTTTAAATAAAGCATTTTTTGTAATTGAAACATTAAAAAACTGGGAACCAAGCGCGCCAGCAGCGCCGTACCTACGAAGCGGCAAAAAACTAAAAATCTCCAAAAACTGCTTTTGCTTTTGCAATATTTAAAAAGTATTTAAGAAATTTTGAAGAGAAGGGGTCGAGATTTATATAACACAAGAGAATATCCGACTGTACACTAAATTTTTGATCAAAATTTTGCGAGAAAAGTCGCACTTTCAAACTCGAGTGCGACTTTTCTCGCAAAAATCCGCCATTTTCTGCTTTTTTTTCTCGCGCTGCGATTTTTAACACAGTGTTAGTTTTCTCGCAGTGGAGACTGCGGCTTCTTTTGCACTCTGGTCTGCTTTAATCGCACTGCGAGTCTGGCTGCACAACAAAAAAAAAAACAAAGCGGAGCAAAAATTTTGTGTTTAAATGAATAAAAACGTTTTTTTAGGTTAAGATGTCAAAACTTTTTAGTTTTAATGAAATCAACTAAATTTCCAACGTTTTAAATTTAAATAAAGCTAGATTTGAAAGGTTTTACTCCATTCAAAATGACTACCGGTGTCTGTATTTTTTTTTTGTTGTGCAGCCAGACTTGCAGTGCGAAAATAATCGCAGTGCGACTAAAGCAACATAGAGTACAAAAGAAGTCGCAGTCCCCACTGCGAGAAAACTAATACTGTGTTAAAAATCGCAGCGCGGGAAAACTAGCAGAAAATGGCGAATTTTTACGAGAAAAGTCGCATATGAATTCGAAAGTGCGACTTTTCTCGCAAAATTTTGGCCAAAAATTTAGTGTACAGTCGAACATTCTTTTGTCTTATATATTCTTGACGATACTTATTAAAACCGGCAAGTTGTTAATTAAACTGGTTAAAATTAAAATTAATTAGTTGTTAGTTAAACCGGCAAGACATCTAATTAATTAATCGCTGAAAGAGTTTTACACTTGTTTGAAAAGGAAAAGCTTAAACCACTGGATCTTGTTGACTCAATTAATAAAAAATTTAAGTGTTCAAAAAAATTTTTATAGTAAACTTTTTAAACAAGTAGTCTATGTCCGGCGTACGGTTGACAAATTATTGTTCTTTTATTTGTTGGATTCATTTGGTTTATTTTCTAAAAAATAATATAGTTAGAATAATATTCTAAATAAGTTAAAACTGAGAATTTATTTGGTTTGCTCGTTTCTCATTGATTTTGAAATTTTTACCATCCAATAACGCCCTTTTTAAACTATTTTTAGACTATTTATATAGCCAAAAACTAAATGTCCTTTATGAGTTGTCAATTTTTTAAAGTGACGTGTTTTTTTTATGAATTGGTTGGTTGGTTTAGTTGGAAGTCCGATATTAAATTTAAGGTATCCTCAATTGAAAACCTTAAAACAGGATTTTTCAACTATTTTGGTGGGAAAATTTGTTGTTTATTTGAAAGTTATCTATATATGCGCACGTAAAAATTAATTTATTAATTTATCATATAACATGATATTGTTGCGCTAAAAATTTTAAGCCTGTTCAAAGACAAATAAATTTTTTAGGTTGAAAACACTTCGAAAGCCTATTTTGTGAAAATGGGTTGTCCACCATTAAGATGTCCATATTATTTTTAAAAAAATTCAACCCCTCTATGGCACTTCCCACACTTTGCAATCATTTTTCAATCACATCCGTCTTGTGGTTGGGTTGAGCGGCAGGAGGCTCCCTTCCCTCTTGAGTAAAAATGCATTGTCCAGTAAAAAGACTCCAAAAAATTAATAATTTGGATTTTTTATGATTAATAACTCTTAGCAATAAGGTTAAACCAAATTAGTGACAAAATTTTTTTATTTCGTGACAAAATTATGACAAAATTTAAACCAAATTAGTGACAAAATTTCCACATTTTTTAAACATCCCTTTCGGTGAAAATGCGTTGTCCAGTATAAATATTTTCATCTTAAATTCAATTTTAAATTCAACCTTTTTAAAGTATTCCTCGAACTACAAGCTTTTCAATGTTATCTCTTTTGGCTCAATATTTTTTTTGCTAAGGAGGAGGGTCCATCAGCCAGCAAAACGCTGTCCAACATGAATGTCCGTTTCGATTTACAAAAAAGCTGTATTCCGGTTTCTTATCGGTTATAATCTTACTTAGTTTGCCGATTCGACATTTTTTTTCTTGGGTCCCCTTCTGGTGTCCGTTGTGCGTTTTTGTTTTTTTCTTTCCCTTGCCTTCCCCGCCTTTGCTTTCTCCGTTCTTTTTGCCCTTCTTTTTTGTTTTTTTTCCCTTCTCGTTTTTTGTTTTTTTTTGTGTCCCCTTTTGCTCTCCTGTCTGAGATGGGACGTGGCTTCTTTTTGTGAAAACTCACCGGCCCTTGAACTCTTTATTCTCTCTTTTTTTCTTTTCGAATCTTTCTTTCTCCCTCTGGTTTTCTTTCGGGATGGGTGCCTTTGCCTTTTGAGAATCTTTTTCTGCTCCTTGTTTGCTTCCTGAGCCTTAACATGGCCGCGCGGGGGGGGCCGGACCCGCCTAATAAAATTGCTCTTTGCCTGGGCTATGCCCGTAGCATAAAAAAATGGCCCGGCGGGCGGAGATGTAGGAAGCTAAACTTTACAAGTCGTGGTGGTTTTAATAGATTTTAAACAACCTCCTAAGGGGGGGGCGCGGGGGGGGGAGGGCAGAGCCGAAGGGATACTAGCCCAAAAACATCATTAAGGCGGGGGGGGGCCCGCCGAGGACGCGCCCCCCCACCGCACAAAAAGCACAAATAATTAAAAATAAGCCACCACCGACATTTTAAGGGCAGCGCCCAAAACACCAAAGTAGCTCCGCCCCCACACCGTGCCCCCCCCGGGGCCCGGGGCCCAAAAACACCTGTCATTAGCTTTCTTATTGGTTAATAAACTTCTAATCCGGGGCGGGCGAGAGGCCCGGGCGGAGGCAGAGCACCCCCCACCAAACGGCGGCCCTGGGGGGGGGGCGGGCCCCCCAAATTTAAGCCAAAAGAGATAACATTGGAAAGCTTGTAATTCGGGGAATACCTTCAAAAAGGGTTGAATTTAAAATAAATTTAAGATGAAAATATTTATACTGGACAACGCATTTTTACTGAAAGAAAATGCTTTAAAAAATGTGGAAACTAAAAAAAATTTTGTCACTGATTTGGTTTAACCTTATTGCTAAGAGTTATTAATCATAAAAAAATCCAAATTATTGATTTTTTAGAGTCTCTTTCTACTGGACAATGCATTTTTACTCAAAGGAAGGGAGCCTCCTGCCGCTCAACCCAACCACAAGACGGATATGATTGAAAAATGATTGCAATGTAGGGAAGTGCCATAAGGGGTTGAAATATTTTAAAAATAATATGGACATCTTAATGGTGGACGAGACATCACAAAATAACTTTCGAAGTGTTTTCAACCTAAAAAATTTATTTGTCTTTGAACAGCTAAAACTTTCAGCGGAACAATATCATGTTTATATGATAAATTAAAATAAATTAATTTTTCTTACGTGCGCATATATAGATAACTTTCAAATAAACAACAAATTTTCCCACCAAAATAGTTGAAAAATCCTGCTTTAAGGTTTTCAATTGAGGATACCTTAAATTTAATATCGGACTTCCAACTAAACCAACCAAGCAATTCATAAACAAGAAAACGTCACTTTAAAAAATTGACAACTCATAATGGACATTTAGTTTTTGGCTATATAAATAGTCTAAAAATAGTTTAAAAAGAGAGTTTATAAAAAAAATGGTAAAAATTTCAAAATCAATCGAGAAAACGAGGCCAGAAACCAAATAAATTCTCAGTTTTAACTTATTTAGAATATTATTCTAACTATATTATTTTTGCAGAAAATAAACCAAATGAATCCAACAAATAAAAGAACAATAATTTGTAAACAGTACGCCGGACAGAGACTACTTGTTTAAAAAGTTTACTACTAAAAATTTTTTTGAACACTTAAATTTTTTATTAATTGAGTCAACAAGATCCAGTGAGTTTATTAGCTTTTTCTTTTCAAAAACAAGTGTAAAACTCTTTCAGCGATTAATTAATTAGATGTCTTGCCGGATTTAACTAACAACTAATTAATTTTTAATTTTAACCAGTTTAATTAAAAACTTGCCGGTTTTAATAAGTATCGTCAAGAATATATAAGACAAAAGAATGTTCGACTGTACACTAAAATTTTCGGCCAAAATTTTGAGAGAAAAGTCGCACTTTCGAATTCATATGCGACTTTTCTCGTAAAAATTCGCCATCTTCTTCTGCTAGTTTTCCCGCGCTGCGATTTTTAACACAGGTGTTAGTTTTCTCGCAGTGGGGACTGCGACTTCTTTTGTACTCTATGTTGCTTTAGTCGCACTGCGATTATTTTCGCACTGCAAGTCTGGCTGCACAACAAAAAAAAAATACAGACACCGGTAGTCATTTTGAATGGAGTAAAACCTTTCAAATCTAGCTTTATTTAAATTTAAAACGTTGGAAATTTAGTTTATTTCATTAAAACTAAAAAGTTTTGCCATCTTAACCTAAAAAAACGTTTTTATTCATTTAAACACAAAATTTTTGCTCCGCTTTGTTTTTTTTTGTTGTGCAGCCAGACTCGCAGTGCGACTAAAGCAGACTAGAGTGCAAAAGAAGCCGCAGTCTCCACTGCGAGAAAACTAACACTGTGTTAAAAATCGCAGCGCGGGAAAACTAGCAGAAAATGGAGGATTTTTGCGAAAAAAGTCGCACACGAATTTGAAAGTGCGACTTTTCTCGCAAAATTTTGGTCAAAAATTTAGTGTACAGTCGGACATTCTCTTGTGTTATATATTCTTGTTAACACTAATTAAAACTATTGTATATCCATGATTAGCGCGATTAAATGTTTTTTTAAATGTTTCATAAAACGTTTTTCTTACAAAGATTTTAATTTTTAGTTTAGTCAATAAAATTAACGGTTTATTTCAAAATTGTTGCATGTGTTTGTGCAAACGACACTCTAAAAAGGCCTACACTAAATGACAAATTTCAAAAAGATTTTTAAAGTAAACAGCCTATAAACTAATATTGAAAGTATAGTAAATAAAAAAATATATCAACTCTAATATTAAATCTTTGCGTAGTGTAGTACGGGAAACATGATGGTTTTTAAACGATTTGTGCTCAAAATTCTGTTCCGCATTTAAATTAATAAGTATAATAATTAACATAAATTGCAAAAAATTTATATAGTTGTAAAAAACATTTGTTAAAAGAATAAATTTTTTGTGTGTATGATTGTTAATTTTACAAATCGAATAAATTACGATTGAATCTAAAAATTGTTACTAAAAGTTTACATTCAAAATTGCACGATCCATGCAGCAATCTACAATTAATGAAAATAAGCTTAGATGAATACAGTAGTTTTATTTTTAAGATAAAAAAAAAGCGGTTAATCTAGAATTTAATTTATATTTTTAAAAAATATTACAAACAAGGAGATGTTAATAATTAACTGTTCCATGTAAGAATTTAAATATAATAAGTTGATAATAGCTTCATCTAACATAAATAACAAGCTCTGTTTCTTACATGTATCTCATACTAGGGGCAAATCAAAACCAGCTGGGGTCGTTTGCTCAAGAATCGACTTTATAAACCCTGTAAAAGGGACGGGTGCCTGAATGGGAAAAACCGTTTTTACTTGCCTCCTACCTGCCTCTCGGGTCTGCCCGCACCACCTGCCTCCTACCTGCCTCTATTCGGAATTCCTGCGCACCACGCCTCCTTCCAAAAATTTATATAATTCTAAAAAATGCTCTATCGGAAAGCGACACCCAGCCTCCTACCTGCCTCCTGCCTGCCTCCTACCTGCCTCCTACCTGCCTCCTACCTGCCGAGGCACCCTGCCTTTATTGCGCCGCCTAACCCTGCCTCCATCACCCAATTAAGAGCCGTCCTACCGGATAAGGGCCCCTAGCGAAGGGGCCCCTATTGCCTGTTAAAAAAAAACTAAGGGTCCTTACAAGAGGGCCCTAAGATAAATAGTGATTAAAACGCTAAAAAGAGTAGGGGACACCAAAGGAAAAAAAACTGGACACCAAAAGTGAAAAATCACTGAACATAACAGATACTAAAAAAGGAAAGAAACGTATCAAACCAAAAGAGAAGACAAATAAATGAAGTACATGAAAGTGTAGTCAGGAAATATGCAAGCTTAGTTATGTGAATTTGATAAACTTTTTATATTAAATAAATTTAAACTAAACTATTTTTTTTTTTTTTTTATTATATCACTCATCTTATTTCAAAAATCTATTCAATTAAACTGGATAAAAAGTAATAAGAAACATATACCTAAATAGGCTTTTCTTAAAGATTTTTCTATTTTAACAAATAAAAGAGAGATCATTAATTCAGAAAACCAAAGTCATCAAAAAAATTTAAACAATATAGAGAAAATATAAAGCTACTGTAAGCCTTGAGATGATGGTCGCTGTGTTAAAAATGATTATTCATGTTCCCTGTTACTTATATCTATTTAACCATCCTTTCCCTTTCAATCTCATTGTTTACTTGTAAAAAAGGATCTACGAGGTGCTACATATATATAAAAATATTGTTACTAGAATAAGCACTTACTACTAGACTACTATTTATGGGATAAAAGGGTAAGCTACTAGAGGCTATAGAGGGAGGGCTACGATTTAACGATGAAACAACAAGCAGGTATAGTGGTCGGAAAACGATTTCAAACAAAATACTCTACTAAATTAACCGAATTAAATTTATAAAATGACAATGAATAACATAAATAATAATTTTTGCTTTGTGATAATTTTACCATAAATTTCTCAAAAATTGAAATAATGCGTGCACAACAGACCACCTAAAAGCGCTGCAATCCTCTGAGAAAAAGCCCAGGCTTCTATAGTGGTACGACGGGGCCTCAGTGGGAAAAACGGTCTCCACCTGCCTCCTACCCTCTGAGGCATTGGCTGCCTCCTACCTGCCTCTGAGGCATTCCGCTGCCTCCTACCTGCCTTCGAACCTGTAGACGCTTCAACATAAGAGGCAGGACCACCTGCCTCCTGCCTGCCTCAGAAGCAGTTACCTGCCTCCAGCCGTGACCTCCAGTCTCCGGATGCAGGTTCAAAAGCCTCCCTACAGGGTAAGCTCTTAAATTCGCTGACGGAATGTTGATAGTATTGGGCATGTATAGACGCCCCTCACACTAACACTTATAAAAAAAAAAAGCGTCACATAATGGATAATACCGTATCTCCACTATCCTAGTAGTATGAGATCAACCGATAATTTCCCTTATTGATCTGCATATAAGGTGGAGAACGGTAATTATTATTATTAATTATGGTGACACTTATGTATATTGCATACTTCATGTATAAACAAAATTTCTCCACACCATGGTAAAAAAAACGTTAACCATGACATGTTAAGGAAAGCGAAAAAAAGAGAGGGGAGGAAAATTCACATACTACAGAACGCAAAGAATTAATAAAAATTAGATTGATATTATATATTTCTATCTTTCAATATGAGTTATAAGGCTGTATTAAAAGTAACGGATTTGAAAAAAAAGAACAAGCACGAGACGAAAACACATAAAAAAAAGAAGAAAAAGCAAACAAAAAACAAGCGGCGACAAAAACTCATTACCGAGGGCCCAAAGGAAAGGGGAGGGGAAAAGAGGGAAAAAGAGAGAAAAGAAAAAAAGGGACGAGAAGGAAAACAACCAAAAAAGACAAAAAAGAAGAAAGAAGAAAAAAAGAAAGACGAAGAAGAAAAAGGAGAAAGAAGAAAAGAGAGGAGGAAAGAAAAGAGCAGAGAACAAAAGGAAAACCAAAAAAAAGGGGGACAAGCACACACGAAAATAGAAACACGACTATACAAAACTATACTACAACACACCTTATCTAAGAGGAAAAGGACCGGCGGAGGAGGAAACGCCGAGGCAGGCAGGAGGAGGGTCTTGTCATTTAGTGTAGGCCTTTTTAGAGTGTCGTTTGACAACACATAACATTTTGAAATAAACCGTTAATTTTATTGACTAAACTAAAAATTAAAATCTTTGTAAGAAAAACGTTTATAATTTAAAAAAAACATTTAATCGCGCTAATCATGGATATACAATAGTTTTAATTAGTGTTAACAAGAATATATAACACAAGAAAATGTCGACTGTACACTAAATTTTTGACCAAAATTTTCGAGAAAGTCGATTTCAAATCTTCGCTTTTTTGAAAATCTCCTTTTCTTGCCGCGCTGCGTTTTTAAGGTGATGGAGACTGCGGCTTCTTTTGCCTCTAGTTGCTTTAGTCGGCTCACAAAAACAAAGGAGAAATTTTTGTGTTTAAATGAATAAAAACTTTAGTTAAGATGGAAAATTTAGTTTTAATGAAATAAACTAAATTTACTTAAATTTAAATAAGTAGATTTGAAAGGTTTATCCATTCAAAATCTACCGTTTGTATTTTTTTTTTGTTGTCGCCGACGCAGTGCGAATAGAGACTAAAGAACATAGAGTACAAAAGAAGTCGAGTCCTGAGAAACTAATACTGTGTTATCGAGCGCGGGAACTAGAGAAAAGGGATTAGAGAAAAGTCGCTATGAATTCGAAAGTGCGACTTTCTCAAATTTGGAAAAATTTAGTGTAATCGAACATTCTTTTGTTAATATCTTGAGATACTTATTAAAACCGGCAATTGTTATAAACTGTAAAATTAAATTAATTAGTTGTTGTAAACGAAATTATTAATTAAAAGTTACTGTTTAAGGAAAAGCTTATATTTGTTATATTAATAAAATTGTTAAATTTTTATAGTAATTTTTAAACAAGTAGTCTATTCCGGCGTAGGTTGAAAATTATTGTTTTTTATTTGTTGGATTTTTGGTTTTTTTTAAAAATAATATAGTTAGAATAATATTTAATAAGTTAAATAATTTATTTGGTTTTCGTTTTATTGATTTTGAAATTTTTACCATCCAATAACGCTTTTTAAATATTTTTAGATATTTATATAGAAAAACTAAATGTCATTATAGTTGTCATTTTTAAAGTGACGTTCTTGTTTATATGCTGTGTTTAGTTGAATCCATATTAAATTTAAGGTATCTAATTGAAAACTTAAAAGGATTTTTCAACTATTTTGGTGGGAAAATTTGTTGTTTATTTGAAAGTTATCTATATATGCGCACGTAAAAATTAATTTATTAATTTATCATATAACATGATATTGTTCCGCTGAAAATTTTTAGCCTGTTCAAAGACAAATAAATTTTTTAGGTTGAAAACACTTCGAAAGCCTATTTTGTGAAAATGGGTTGTCCACCATTAAGATGTCCATATTATTTTTAAAAAAATTCAACCCCTCTATGGCACTTCCCACACTTTGCAATCATTTTTCAATCATATCCGTCTTGTGGTTGGGTTGAGCGGCAGGAGGCTCCCTTCCCTCTTGAGTAAAAATGCATTGTCCAGTAGAAAGACTCCAAAAAATCAATAATTTGGATTTTTTATGATTAATAACTCTTAGCAATAAGGTTAAACCAAATCAGTGACAAAATTTTTTTAGTTTCCACATTTTTTAAACATCCCCTTCAGTGAAAATGCGTTGTCCAGTATAAATATTTTCATCTTAAATTTAATTTTAAATTCAACCCTTTTAAGGTATTCCCCGAATTACAAGCTTTCCAATGTTATCTCTTTTGGCTTAAAATTTTTTTTTGCTACGGAGGAGGGTCCATCAGCCAGCAGAATGCTGTCCAACATGAAAGTTCGTTTTGATTTACAAAAAAGCTGTATTCCGGTTTCTTATTGGTTAATAAATCTTACTAATAAGTTTAAGCCAATTCAAAGACAATTTTTATATTCTATGGAGTCCCCCTTCTGGTGAAAATCCGTTGTCCAGTATTTTGTTTTAAAAATTTCATTTCCCTTGCAACATTCCCCGCCTTTAAGCTTATCAACGATATCTTATTTAGCCCAATTCTTTTTGATTTTTTTTACACAAACAATATATTAAAAAACGTTTATATAATAAAGTTTTTATTTTAAGTAGTCCCAAACAAAATTTTAAAAGCTCAAAAAGTACAAACTGTCTAAAGAAAAATCGGGAAACGTGAACCAATTTTTAGTGAAAAAACTCGAACGCTTTCTGTCCGCCGTTATGAATATTTCAACAAAAGAACCGGCCGCATAAAAACAGTCATTAATGTCGACTAGTGTTTTTTACACTAAAAATTTAATCTTTCATTCCTACTAATGCAAGTATGTGTTTGTTAAAGAATTCTCTCTTTAAATAGTGTTCAAATTTTCAGAAAATACTTAATAGCATGTTCTAACAACTTTTTTTTTTTTCTTTTTCTTCTTATTTACTTCTTTTTTTTTTTTTTGATTATTATAACAATACTTATACAGCATAACAATGGGTGTTTCTTATGCGGGATGGGGTGCCTGGCCTTAATTGAGAAATGAAGTTTTTACCAGCCTCCCAATATGTATATGCTTCAACATAAGGAAGCCTTCAAACATTTTTTGTTGCCTCCTATCTGCTTATCTTCCGGAGTGAGGTTCGAAAGCCATCCTTATCGGGTTATCTCTCACTAATAAAATTTTGTTGCTCTTTTTGCCTTGGTTTATGTCGTATTGCCCGTAGTCATTAAAAAAAATCGTTTTTTAAAATTAAAGTTAACTAATAACCAAAAGTCAAAGCTACATGTAGACAAGTAGTAATTTGTTGCGCCGTTTTTGAGATGTAACGTTTTGAATTTAAACTTTTGCCGCAAGTCGTAATCATTTTTTAAAAGATTTTAGTTTTTTACAGACAACCTCCTAATGGACAATATTTTTTTAAAGAAAAACTGAAAAGAAGTGCTTTTGATAGATTTAAAATTTAGAGTCAGACTTTCAATTAAAAAAATATTTTCGAATAAGAAAAACATTACTGTCACGCACAATGGAGAGTCACGACGGTTAATTCAATGTACACAAAGGTCTCAGGAAGATTTAAAATAATTTGCATATAATGTTGGTTAAAAAAAAACAAAACACGATCTTAGTACACGAAAATAACATAAACATAGAATAGAGGTTCTCCAGAAAAAAGTGGTTGGTGTATTTTTTCCCGTTCTCTTCCGAATTATTTTTAATTCTTCTCGAGACCTTTGTGTACATTGAATTAACCGTCGTGATTTCCCATAGATAATTTTTTGACCATAAAAAGTGAGAAAACAGTTGTTTGGTAGGGGCGTTTCAAGTATATATTTCAAAATTAATAACAGGATGCAAACTTCATACTTTTATAAGATAGAGCAAACAAAAAAAATACAGAGAAAATAGTATATCAGTCGTGTGGCTGACAGGAGCTACCTTTGGTAAGATTAATTATTTTTGAGGGTCAAATTTTCAGCTAAGCCCTTAAAAATGCGTACCATTTAAAATTTTTTTAGAGTTATCAGTTTTAGTATATTTTCTTGGTTCATGACTAAAATTAAAATATTCTTATTTTTAAATGACAATTTTTTTGGGTGGAATAGGTTTATTGCTCTGAAACAATTTTTTACATTTAGAAAATGGTTGGAAAAATTTTGGCTGCGTTTATAGTCGCAGTTTTAACATTTGCGATTCTTTGTACAGCGGATGGGAGCGTCGTCCTCACGAAGAAAGACAGAGCTTATATGTTAAATAATTTGTATGAGTGGATTTCGGAGCAAGAAGAACCGCCGCAGCCGGATGACATCAAAGAATACCTGCAAGAATTGTACAACGATATACAAAAAGAAAAGTTCGCGCGGATGAACAGATGGGCTGACAAAAACTTAAGACCTGGAAAATTTATTTCTTTGTATTAGTTAGCGATCAAGATTTAAGAAATGCCATAAAATTTGTGAAATGTGTAAGAAAACAGCGATTTCGTTTTTTTTTCTTGAAATTTAACGATGAAGCCAGGCTTAATAAAAATGTTTTTTTGTATGTTTTTTTAAATTGTGAATTTTTAAAAAAAGCATTGTTCCTTGGGGTTCGGAACTCCAGAGCGGAGTTCCGCTTTTCGTAGCTCAGTCATACATTGTATTTTTATGTTAATTTCCTTAATAATGAAAAACTAATGATAAATTTATTCTAAGAAATTTTCGCCATTTTTTATTAGAACGTTAAAAATATGCAACTAAAATAATTTTAAACATAAGTACTTTAAATGTTAAGATAAGCGTTACGAAAGACGAAGCGGTCTTTCTTAGCTCTCCTTTCCGTTATACCAAATATGGACCTACCTAACATAATAAAACTTAGGCCGGTGGACCCGCCACGAAACAAAACGTTCTCAGATTAAACGCATTTCATTGTTGTATTTTTGAAACGTAAAATACTGCAAAAAGTTTTTCTACTTCTGATTCATACCACAAACCTAAAGCCTTGGTTACACAAAAAATAGCTTAAAACAATAGTAAAACGTTACAAAAATGCTTAAAATTATATTAATACTGTTTCTAAAAAATACAGTATTTTGATTTCGCGGCGAGACCGCCAATCCGATATTATGTTATGATAGATAGGTCTATAATCTACAAGAATGCTGACTTAAATTATTACAGACAATCATTTGCCAACAGAAACGCTGATTAAGACAAAAAGTTTCAATGTATAAAAAGTTAAAATCTGTCAATTAAAAACGTTTTCTTATAAATTAATCTATCCGTTAGGGGCATATGGACTAAAAAACTTTGTTTCTGGCAATTTCGTTGCTAATAAATTTTATACCATATTATTTAACTATAGTCGAGTTAAATCTTGCCAACCTCGTAAAACTGTAATGGGTGACATGAGAATCCCATTAAAGTTCTGTAGTTATGATGTTAAAAAAAGAATTGAAACGTAAAATATTTTGGAATCCAGCCTTTTTACAACAAAAATCAGTGGATTTAACCGTTAACAAAATAAAAATTGACATTTATATTCCAAAATCAGTTCAAAATTTGTTAAATTGATGTATTTATTAGTTTACATAAGTTTTATCCAAACTTTTTAAAGTTATTTTGTAATCAAATATCGTCAATGCATCAATGTCAATCAAACTTTGTTGGCGTGTCACACGCCAACAAAGTGTCATGTACCCTCATGACAATCAAGTTTTTTTTGGGGGCATCTTTATACTGGACAACGCACTTTGACCAAATTGGAAAGTACGTTGATTGATTGGGCTAATTAAGGTATTACAAAGCATACAGTCCGGAAATGTTATAAAGGGGTTGATTTTTTTATGGACATTTTTATGGTGGACAACTCATTTTCAAATCTAACATAAAATAATATATTTAATCGACTGAAGCCACATAAGAGATATTCAGTTGTGGAAACTGCGTTTGCAACTCTCGAATTACCTTCATGTTTATTGGAAAACCGCGTAAAACTAATGTACTTTATACTTTACTTTATACTAATTGTAGGGTAACCGACTCAATTTCGGTCACCTTTTTCCTAATAAACATCTATGTAAGCGTATAACTGTTTTCGGCATGTCATACACCCGAAGCCACACAAATCTCTTATAATTTAAATAGTAAATTTTTTAGGGAAAACCAACAGTAAATCACAGATAGAATTTCGAAAATTTCTTATTCCCATAAATTTATTTTATTTGAAAGTAAAGCAAAAAGTTGTACTTCCGTATTAATCGCATGATTGCCTCTGAATCTATTTGCCATGCACAATTTAAAAAAATAATGCAAATGGTTGATATTAGATTTTTTTATCACAGCAAAACAATATATATTGATAGGTACAACAACCCAAATAAATAACAGCAGTGTTTTCATTCCGTAAAGTTAGGACGGGAGAGTTTCCAACCAACCGATTTTCATTTACCGCTGTCGAATTTTAATTGCCAACTCCAAAGTTTTTCAAAACCTTTAAATCTCTGGTTTAATAATAGGGTAACTGACTTAATTTCGGCCACCTTTTTTTAGTTTTTTGGATAAGTTTTTTTCTGGTTTTTCCAATCGACCCAAAATTTGGTCTAAAAATCAAACGATAGCTATTTTGTTATTACAGTGCAAAATTTTAAAATTTCTGTGACACTAAAAGATCAGTAGAGGTTTAAAGTTTTGTTTTTTTAGTAGCCGAAATTAAGGCGTGAGCCATTAACTTCGGTTACCTAGAAAAAACTGGCTATAACTATTGCCAAACTGAACAATTAAAATTTTTAAAGGTTGCAAATTTCTCTTTAGGTATTGGTCTTGGTACATAACTTAATTTTTCCGTTTTCAAACTTTAATAGTTATTAGCAAGACTTTGAATAATTATGTCATAACCTTAAAAAGACAAGTGTCATAACCTATATTTTTGTTCAATTTTTATTTTTGGCTTAAAAAACGTCAAAAAAAAGTCAAACGAGCAAAAAAATCTTTATAAATACGGTAGTACGATGATATTTAAAAACAGTAAAAAAACGGCAGGTTCTTTCTTTCACCTAAATTTTAAGGTGGCCGAAATTAACGGAATCTTAAAATGCGCAATCAGTTAAACGCGTTGCAAAGTGATTTTGAAGAAAATATCAAAATATGAAAATTAGCAACTTTGAGCCTTAAATAGAAGATATTTTAAGGTTAAATTGTGCTTCGTTCTAAATTTGATGCTTAAACACAAAAAAAATTAAGAAAATCACAAACAATTCACTTTTTGTATGAAAATGTTGACAATGCAAAATAAGAAAAATAAAAACTTTTGCAAAAACACTTTATTCAACATTAATCCAGTTACTTTTGTGCTAGTTCTTTTGTGTTTTAAAAATAAGCCAATTTTTTAACACCCTAAATTGGTGGCCGAAATTAAGTCAGATACCCCACTTTATTTTTACTGAACTAAAAATCATACAAAACGGCCAATCAGCTGCGCGCCAACTATTGCCATGCAAATTAAACCACATCATATGGAAATTATTGATTTTAATCGATACGAAAATTTATATGCCTGAACTCTCATTTATATGCCTAAACAATTTATATGCCTAAACACCCAAAGTCACATAAAAAATAATTTGCATAAGCTTGGATTAGCACGCAGCTGATTGGTTGTTTCTTATGATGTTTATTTCATCAAAAGTACGTTCAAAATTTTTTGCGCGGGTTCCCAACAAAAAGATTCAGTTGCGCACTTTTCAACCAAACCGTATACAAATTATTCCTTATGAGACTTTGGTCGATTGGTATAATGAACACAAAATCAGCTGATATACTTGTACTTTCTTAACAAAAAATATTTTTAATCAACTATTTGTCCCCCTTTTTTTCCTGTTATGCTTTTTGCTTACTTGTGTAATAACGTAGTTGTTAAAAATTGGTAAACATTGTTTAACTTTTAATAAATCCAGCTTTATTAATCATTAAAGCTGTAATAAAAAAAATATGATTTATGGTATAATAGTTTATTATTCTTACATATTTCGATAAAACATCATGCAAATTTTAATAATAATATAATTAAGAATTATACAGGTACTCTTATAGTAGATGTTCCAACCTCCAATATCATCCTCCAGACCTCCGGCCATTTAGAGCGGAGGGAGCTCCGGAGCTCCACCCCTTAAATGAGCGATTTTGAGCTTATTTGAACTTGAAATATACATTTAAAGTTACTTGATTTATAGCAATACGTAACTTACGAACAACAACATGATAATAAACAAAACGCAATGCTTTCTTTGGGCAAATTTCCTGTAGTAACAAAGTAATTTACAATATTTGACCGAAATTAAATACAAGTTCAGATAACTGCAAGCAAAAGTCCTTTTTTAATAAAAAAATATTTATAAAAATATACAATAAAAAAGTTTTTTAAAAAACAATCACATACATAGCAAATTAAACGCTCACAAATGGATGTTTTATTTTAATAAACTCAATAAATCATTTATTTTAAAATTAAAAAAGCGTGTTTAAGGAAGCATTATATTTTCATAATATTTTAAACTTTGTTTTCAAAAGCTTGATTTTTTAATTTGATGGGAGTTTAAATTTAAAAAAAATGTCTTGATTTTTTTATTTCTATAAAACTCACAGAGATTTTGGGAAAGCTAAGAACATGAGGATTTTCACTGGATTGCACACGTGCGTAAAAAAGACTAATCAAAAAGGCATTTTTTAATCATAAAAGCAAAGCTCTTATTTACCTTCGACATCACCTCATGAAAGATCATAAGTATTTTTTTCACTGGTTTTAAATTATTTTGACTTCATTTGATGGAAACAAAGCCTTGATTGCCAAAAACTTAAATTTAAATAGTTTGGTTTCGACCAGTAAATATAATAAATTGGGGCGCAAAACGACGATCCTGCGACACAACGATTCTGTGACACAACGGCCTCGAAAGGCGAAAGGTATGACACAAGTCCCAGGAATGAGAGGGCATACGACACGACGGTTCTGAAAAAATTGTTTGGCAATGCTATTGTTGCAACGTTGAGAAAAACAATATTTTTACAACATTAAAAAGCATGCAAACCAATTAAATTAGACCAAATAAAACAGACAAAAGATTTTTAAAATTTTACCATCTTATGTTAAGATAATTCAAAATACATTTTTATTCATTTTTTTGTACTTTTTAACTTTGAATTTTTGTTTCGATTTGAAATTTCATAATTTGATTTATCAATTTGAAGATGGAAGAGCTAAGATACAAAAGAGCCGCAATTTCGGGGCCTAAGAGCCGCACTTTTTGTGGACCGAAGAGCCACAAAAAAGTCTCCTTAGAGCCAATGGAGACAAGCAAAAAAGATTATGGTTGAATTATATCTGGCTGACGCTGAAAATTATAATGCAGACATGAAGGGACAATTAAAATTGTGCGGTAATGATGTGTTTTTTTTAAACAAATAAGAACGCAGATTTATTTTTTTTAATTTTACCTTTTCACAAAATATACAAAAATTAATCAACTTTAGCCCTTAAAAAATTTGCATTTAGGTTGCAAATTAAGTAATTTGATAAATAATTATTAATATACAGTTATTAATTTTTGTTATTAATCCGCTTTAGTGAAAAATTTTGAATGTTTTTGCTGTTAAATAGTCGATTCAATACTGCAAATATCGCAGTCAGCTAGATTTTATTTGCCTATAGGAGAAAAGAATGGCGGGACCTAAGACCTGGGTACCAAAGAGTCCAAACGGTAGACATAGTGACCATACAGCAAAGAGCCAAAAGGGACAGAACTGTTGAGAAATAACGTTTACATGCATAAATCAACATTGTCAGGAGCCAAACGTTAAAAAACCGGTAATAAAATTACTTTTTTATATAAATTTGAAAGTTTAAAACTTTGAAATAGCTTATTAGTTATTTAAAAAGTTTAGTTTGTCACACATTTGCATACAAATTTTTGTTTTTTATGCTTTTAAATAACAAACTTTAGTCTAATTAAACAACCTTTTTCTCCGTTTGTGTGTAATACATGTACTTAAAGTGTTTCTCAACAACTGATAGACCAACTGCGTTTGGCATATTGGTCCTTCTTATGTTTACAAATTTAAATTATAGTCAATAGAGACATATTTGATGTGTTTAAATTTCATAATTTGTCTACTTAAGATATATTATGTAATTTAACTATTTTTTTCTTATTAGATAAAAAACGGAGCTCCCGAGCTCCAACCATTTTGGCTTTCTGAACATTTAGATCTTAAAATGAGATATACATTTTATTATCTTATGAACATAAAAATGAACAATATCATAGCTGGTGTTTTCATTGGAAAAAGTGCCGCTACTATCATTTTTTTTGTTTTGAAAGTTTATTTTGATGATTAAACATGTTTAACAGATTTTTTGTATTTATATTAAAGTGTTTTTTATTAAAAGTGAAATAATGCCACAAAATTCAATTGGAACGTAACAAATAATTTTTTTTTAATTTACAATTTATTATGATTTTGGCAAATCAGTAATACTGGGGATACAGATATTGAAGAAAATTGTAAAATCGGCATTTTGTAACAGCGCACTTATTTTAAAAATGTAAAAAGTGACAATTCTTCGATTGTGGAAGTTTTATTTTGTTTGGCCAATTAGAATTACAATCAAAGAAAATCTCTAGACGTATAAATTAATTGTAAGAAAACGAATTATTTGTTAAAAAAACTCATAAATTGAGTTTTTAAAAAAACTTATTAAAATAAGTGGGGGGTGTCCGGCGTATCCCCAAATTTTAGGTGTCGGTTATAATTGGGATTTTTGGGGGGGTCTGCCTACCTATGGTTTTGACTACACTGTATTGTGATGTGTTTATTAGCAAAATTGCGCTATATAACGTTATTGAAAAACAAAGCGCCGTCAAAGGCTTTAAAGTCCCTGTTTTCTTGCCTTTTTGTCCTAAAAAGTCAGGCTCTTAAGTCCAGCTCTCTGTACTCTTAGTTGGGCTCGTTGGCTCTTATGTTTTTTCCTGATTATTTTCCATTTGTCTCTATTGACGCTTTTGTTCTGGCTTCTTGGCTCTTAGGTCTGTTTTGTTTACTTTATTTTTCAAAACGTTAATGGTACTATTATTAATGTGAATATTATTTTAAATATATCTGATATTGATATATAAAACTAGAAAGGAGAGGGCCCGGAGGGCCCTCGCCTTTCTAGTTGTAATAATGTCTTTATAAACTGATCGAATTGGGTAAACAGCTTAATAAATATGGGATATACTAATAAATGTCACAAATGATAATTAAGGTAATTCGTAGTTACTCTGACACAATGAGTCAGAAGCGTTGTAAAATACTCCTAACTATGACTCCTTTTATATCTTAACACACAAATAATCCAAGCAAAATGAGTCAGAGTCACGTTGATTTTATACTAATTGTGGTTTTTTGTGTCAGAGTAACAACGATATATAACCCAAGAGAATGTCCGACTGTACACTATATTTTTGACCAAAATTTTGCAAGAGAAGTCGTCCATGCAAAACTTTGTTATGCAATTTTTATCACAATGTTATTTTGTTTGCAGTGGGGACTGCGACTTCTTTTGCAGTCAATGCTGTTTTAATTGCATTGCGATTATTGTAGCACTGCGAGTCTGGATGCACAACGAAGAAATAAAGACAAAAATATCGTGTTTAGATGTGTAAAAAGCCTAGTTTTGACATTAAGATGTTATTTTTTTGATTTATTGAAATAAATCTACTTTCCAACGTTTTAAAAATAAATAAAATAACTTTCAAAGTGTTTTAATTCAATTAAAATGACTACCAACGTCTTATTTTTTGTTGTGCTGCGAAACTAGCAGTGGTAAAATAATCGTTCAAATAAAGCAACAATGAGCAAAAAAAATCGCAGTCCCCAGGGCAAGAAAACTAACACTGTGTTAGAAGGTGGATTTTTGCGAGAAAAGTCGCACAACGTTTTGCATGTGCGATTTTTTTAGCAAAATTTTTGTCAAAAACTTAGTGTAGTACAGTCGGAAATTCTCTTGGGTTATATTCTTTTTAATACGTAATACGATAAAACTTTACGAGCAAAAAATGAAATTAATAAAGAAATTTTTATTGTAACAAAATAAAACTTAGGGTTGAAGCTACCATAAAGTAAAACGTAACCGTTTTGGTGTTTTATTTTATTTTTTTTAAAAAGAATTAAAAATACGAGAAAAATTATTGCTGAAACAAAACACTGCTAATCCAGGTATACTTTTTAAAAAGATTGGAAAACAAAACAAAAATCTTTTTATACCTATACTTTTGTTTATATTAAACAATCGTAGATCTTAAATGTAATTTTTGCTGCTAGAAAAAGACTCCATATTTCGTCTAGTTTTTGCATTATACAAAAAACTGACAGCTGTCTTGTGAATTATTTTTAAATAATACATACATGTAAATGTTAAATGCAAAGATTAAGCATTCGTTCAAACAAATACATAAAATTTTGAAAAAAAACCCCCAGTACTGCAGCATATTGAAAATAACACGATATTCTAAAAAGTATAGTTATTATTGAAAAAAATTAATCTCGTATGTAATTTTAAAAATTTAGCGTGCTGGGTTCACTATGGGTGAGCAAATAAATTGCAATATTTATTAAATCAATATAACCAGTAAGAAAAAAATAGTGTTAAATGATTAAATTTCGCAATTTATTCAAAAATCAGTTCGTTGTGTGTCACGTGCACGTCATGCCAAGATTGAGTTCATCATACATTATTTAAACATTATATAAACACGTCATAACACCGCACAATTTAAAAACGTCTGCTTATGTCCCCATATCTTAGATTTGACTTCATCACTCGTATATGATATGGTATTTTAGTCAAGAAGAATATTGAGCTTCTATTATATTTGATGTTTTTTTTTTCTTTTTAAAGCAGGAAATCAATGACGTACAGATTATTACACGACAACTTAAATAAATGAATGCATATACGTATAACGAATTATTCCTGAGTTTAGCTCTCCACAAACTACTCTTGTCAAATACTGTTTCCGTTAAACCGAACAGAAAACGTAAAAAGCTTTCAAACTGAAAAAATAGTCTTTTTTTGAAATTAAATTGTCAGTCACAAGCATTTCTTATACTAATTATTGTTAAATAACTCTGTGAGACTAGCCTCCTTATAGCTGGCTGTATATATATATATATATATATATATATATATTTTTTAATACATTTTTGTCGTTTTTACTGCTTGTGTGTTTACTAGAAACACGCACGCACGCACGCACGCACGCACGCACGCACGCACGCACGCACGGACTCACGCTCTACAATCTATTTGTCATTCCACGGGTCCTAGCAAATTTTTACATGATTAAAAATCTACGCTGTGGAATAATCTACGCATAATTAGAACAAATGTTTAACACAAAGTCGGACATCTTTATTCTAATGTATTCTTGTTAAAAGTAATATTAAAATTTTAATTTAGGTAAAATGAGTTTAAAATCTGGAATACATCAAAATGAATTAATAAAGAAAAGAAGAATGAGAAATGAAGAACAAATTTTAGACGATATGAGTTGATTCAACCTAAATGCATACGTAAGTATATTTTATATGCATACGTATGCATATGTTATGCATACGTATGCATAAAATCATATGCATACGTATGCAGTTTTAAAAAACTATATGCATTGCATACTTATGCATTTTTTTGCTAAATTTTATGCATACGTATGCATTTTTTAAAAAGCTATATGCATTGCATACTTAATGCATTTTTTGCTAAATTTTATGCATACGTGTATGCATAAAACTTCTAAAAAATGCATACGTATGCAATGCATATAATTTCTAAAAAAATGCATGCGTACATATGCATATAATTTCAAATATGCATACGCATATTTTGGATATTAGCAAAAATGCATACATATGCATAAAAATGACTGTTAGTATTCATATAAATGATGTTCCTACCGTTCAATTTCATGCTCAGAAGCTCCGGATTTAGAGCGGAGGGAGCTCCGGAGCTCCGCCCCTTAAATGGGCCATTAAATAAGTTTTTAAAAAAATTAGTTTACAAAATGACAAAATAATTAATAGCATCACAATTTTAATTATTCATAAAATTAATACAAAAAAAAGAGGAGCTCTTAAAAGCGGAGCTCCGCTCTGGAGCTCGAAGCCCCGGGGAAAATCACTAATGCATAGGTATGCATATGTTATGCATATGTATGCATAAATTCATATGCCTAAGTATGTATATATTTTTTAGTTATGCATACGTATGCATTTTTTCGCAAAGTATATGTAAACGTATGCATTTTTTTGTAACTTTTATGCATACGTATACATAAAAGTTACAAAAAAATGCATACGTATGCATATACTTTGTGGAACAATGCATACGTATGCATATTTTATGAAAACTCAAAAAAAACTTTTTAAAGAAATTTAGTTTAATTTCTAAAATATGCGTACGTATGCGTATAAATAGAGCTCTAAAGACCCCGTACCAGTACAGAGGCAAAAACGCCATTTTTGGAGAGTCATATCTTCTGAACCACTGGAAATACTTCGATAAAAAATATTTGTGGGCTATTGAAAGCAGGGGTGAGGTTTTCAAAAAAAAATCAAACTCGAAGACAAAAACTTAGACTCGGTACCGCACTTTTAATGTTTCTCCTGACGTGACAAAAGCCAATATTTAGCTTAGTTAGTTGATGAGAGTAAATTATGAAGGATTGATTGTTTTATGCAGCAAATTACACGTGTCATTTCAAAAAAAATTTTTTTTTAATCTGAAATTGACGTCGGTGGGTACTTGTTGGTGAATGTGGGCTCCATTGCACCGTGCAGAGCTATATATTTAAAAACTCTCCTAGTAATACTTCTCTTCTTCCAATTAATTTAATATCTAGTGTTCATTTTACGCAAATAGGGTAAACAAAAAGCCCTATGTGATAGTGTCCTACTCTTCAATATCATGCTCCAGAGCTCCGGTCATTTAAAGCGGAGAAAGCTACAGAGCTCCGAGGATCTCCCCCTTCACTGAGTTAAAAAAGTTATGAAATACATTTGAAGAGTTACTCTATCAACATTTTTAGGACTATAGTTATCGTTTTAAATAAGTTTTGAAAACAATTTCGTTTACAAATAATATGACAAAATAACCGATGTATCACCCAAAAGGCGAGTTATTTGAAGTCGAGATTTAGAATATGAGATGTTGAAAGACGTAGTGTAAAACACAAAACTTCTGAACAACAATGTTGTTGTGGACAAGTTTTGGTTACGCAGATTAATGTGGTTTTTTTAACGTTTTTGTGGTTTGTTAAATATTTATTAAGCCAAAAATGAAATAGAAATTTCGCATCAAAATATGATCTTTTATGTGAAAATTTCCACAAAATACCGGCGAAAATTCCCCATAACAGAAAACAGTTCAAATTAAATATATATGTTTTTTAATTGGGCCTATTCTTTTAGCCACATTTTTTATAACTGATGTTTAGAAACTTGCACACCGGTGTGCAGGAACTTGCGCACCGGTGTGCAAAAACATGCGCACCGGTGTGCAAAAACATGCACTCCGGTGTGCAGGAATTTGCACACCGGTGTGCAGGAACTTGCACACAGGTGTGCAGGAACTTGCACACGGTGTGCAAGTTTTGCGTCATGTTGTCATAGTAGCAAAACTTAGTATTGAGTGGTACATTCTTCTTTATATATATTATGTATTCTCGATATAACTAAAAAAATATGCATACGTATGCATAACATATGCATATGGATACGTAAGCATTTAGTTTGGATTCGCACATATCCCGTATAATTTGTTCTTCATTCTCATTCTTCTTTGCTTTATTAATTAATTTTCATGCATTTTTGATAATGATAAATAAAACAGAAATTATATAATATATGTATGGATCCAGACTTAATTGATATAAATTTCAAAATATGCATACATATGGAGATTATTTTAAAATTAACGAAAATTAAGAAAAAAAACCCTACGATTTGTATTAATTCCTTAAAATACTGCAATTCATTGAAATCAACTATATTTAACTTTCTTATATTTGAATTTTAAGTTGAAAAACATTATAAGCATGACATTATATATTATTTTCTAATAAATGTCAAGCCATTTTTTTAAAAGAAAAATAGAGCTATATTTTTGAAAGTAACTTACTTATAAATAGTAAATTTGAACTTGTATGTTAACTATGGGCTAATTTTACACATAAATTTGTTAACCTATGTGTCAGATCCTACTTAAAATCTACGTGTCAAATCTTATCGTGAATTCAACTAACCAGACGCTCTATAAAAACACTAAAAGAAAATTTCAGAAAAAAAGGGCGCCAAGTTGTAAATGACTTTAGACAATATATTTAAAAAGCTTATCTTGTTTCAAGTGCTTTTTTTGAATAAAATACAACAAAATAATTTAGTTAGTTGTTGTCAGAAACGTGGAATTACTTTCAAAGTTTTGATGCATTAAAACAAACTTGCTAAAAGCATTATCTTAAAAAAGTTATTTCAATATAATAGATATAGACTTATTAGACTGCTCATAAACCATTTTAATATTAATTATCATTTATTTGGTTACTATGATAACGGCAAATGCGATAAGAGACATAAAAACTCTAAAAATCATAAATTGGTTGGTACTGGTATCGTAAATGAATCATTTTTTAAAAGTGAAAGAAAATTCCAAACGAAACTTTGCAGAGAGCCAAGGAAACCACGATCTTTAGTTTATATTTAATTTTTTACTAAAGTGGTAATAAATGAATAGGGTTGTTTTTTTACAAAAAAATGGATTATGTGTTTAATTTGGCCTGTGGTGGGTTTTATATTGGTTTTCAATTTTAACAATATTTTGCTTTTCAAAGTAATTTGGATCTTCCAAGCTTAAAAACAAAGTTTTTTGACTGATTTTAGCTTTAATACAAAATCGATCCATGGAATATAAATGTTTCGTATGCACGAAATAGCATCCATTATTATCGACAGTATTTTGTTTAAAAATATTTCTATTTATTTAATATTTTCCCAAATTAAGGATCATCCAAGCTTAAAAACAAAGCTTTTTTGACTTATTTTAGCTTTAATACAAAATCGATCCATGGAATATATAAGTTACGTATGCAAGAAAGAGCATCCATTATTATCGAATGTATTTTTTTTAAAATGTTTTTATTTATTTAATATTTCCCCAAATTAACGGAATTTATAATATAAGCTTTTGGCCAACCTCTTGTTTTACAAAATTTTATTAAAATTTGTCTATTTCTTAATTACTAACTGCAAATTAGTGTCTTAAATTATTTGGCATATCCGTCCTTTAAGTATATAATCCAATTTCTTTTTTTGAGAGAAAATCGTTTTCTCCAAAGATTTATATGTCTGTCTCGTTGCAGACCTGTTAAATTGAAATTTTAGCTTTATAACATAAAAAAAACTTTTTCTGTCTTAATCAGAGTCAAAGAATCCTTTCTGTATTAAACTTTTGTAACATAAACTTAAATCTTAGAGTAATGAATGTCCTCATTGACTAAACAGGGTGAATTTTTATTAACAAATCATGTCAGTTGTTTGTTGCATTCAATAATAAGTTTGAGACACATGTCTTGTTACTTTCTTTTTTGAAATAACAAAACAAAATCTTAAAAACTTTAAAATTTGTCAATTCAGAAATAATATAGAAATCATGT
>JASAMX010010689.1:0-22500 GCA_030248175.1 Microlaimidae sp. YZB2_3 | reverse complement strand
AAAGATTGCAAGTTTATCCTTAGGTATTGTTCTTGGTACATATAACTTAATTTTTTTCCATTTGCAAACTTTAATAGTTATTAGCAAGACTTTAAATAATTATGTTAAAACCTTAAAAAACAAGTTTTAACTTGTATTTTTTGTTCAATTTTTATTTTTGGCTGAAAAAACGTCAAAAAAAGTCAAACGACCAAAAAAATTCTTTAAACAGTAGTAAGATGATATTTAAAAACAGCAAAAAACGGCAGGTTTTTTCACCTAGATGGCCGAAATTAACGAAATCTTCAAATGCGCAGTTAGTTAAGCGCATTGCAAAGTGGTTTTGAAGAAAATATCAAAAACATGAAAATTAACAACTTTGAGCCTTAGATAGAAGATATTTTAAGTTTATATATTGTTTCGTTCTAAATTTGATGCAGTTTAAACACAAAGCAAAAATTAAGAAAATCACAAAAGATTCACTTTTTGTATGAAAATGTTGATAATGTAGAATAACAAAAATAAAAAAAAACTTTTGCAAAAACACTTTATTCAACATTAATCCAGTTACTTCTGTGCTGGTTCTTTTGTGTTTTAAAAATAAGCCAATTTTCTAACACCCTAAATTGGTGGCCGAAATTAAGGACTGGCCGAAATTAAGTCAGTTACTCTAAGTCATTTTTAAACAAATAGTAGTTTAATATAAAATACACCACATTGGAATTAAACTTTTTTTTTACAAAGTTTTAGCTATTTTAGCTACCTCTCTGCAAAATTTTTATCAAAATCCGATTATCATGGGTGGCGCGGAAGCGCCACAGGGCGATTCAGCCCCGCGACGCCGCGCCAACCATTATTAGAGAACGTGGGTAAATTTTGGAATTCAGAACCTTCTTCTTCTTCTTCTTCTTATTATTATTATTCCAATGCTCCATCCTTAAAAGCGATATTCCTCATTCGTTACTGATTGATCAAAAATAAACATGAGCTCATTAGAAAGAAAAAGGAATTACGCAACTTTCTTAGGAAGCACTTTTTTATTTAGGTCCTTGTTATCGATTTATTGATCAAAATAAAAAAATTGAAAAATACACAAATAAAAACTCCCAACCGCACAATAATAGCCTTTTGGTCACAATAAGGATTGTACAGAGCAGACAGCCAACATTCCTTCATAGAAACCGCACAAAAAAAACAGACCGGTTTTAATTGGTGGCAGAAACCAGTTCCCAGCGCCATCTGCTTCAACCGTGCGGAAAACGGCGAAAACAACAGAGTACTTTTTTTAATTCTTGCATTACTAATGACAAAATTAATTTAAAGTTTTATTTATGAAAAAATAATAATAAGTGTCGGTGGCGCGGGAGCGCCACGCGCCGGTAATCATCGGTGATGCGGGGGTGCCACACTGCAATTTAACCCACGGCACCGCGCCAACTATACTTAGAGAACGTGAGTAAATTATGTATTTTGTAATTTTGTAAAAAAATTTTTTAGTTTGATGAAATGTCAATTTAAAAAATAATACGCACAGCAATCTTTGACAAGCGCGAAATCGCCACTTTTTCAAGTTTATAGTTGTTTCTTACACATACAAATATAATCTTCTAATTGGAAAAATGGCGATTTCGCGCTTGTCAAAGATTGCTGTGAGTATGATTTTTTAAATTAACATTTCATCAAACTAAAAAAATGCAACAGTGCTGCGTGATTAGATCAATGTATAAACAAATCATTATCATATGGTAGAATATTTTATTTAGTGAGTAGCTGCCCAAACCAAATGCAAATTTCCTATAGTCCACATAATGTCCATCTCAGCCTAGTCCACATCTTTTCTGTCTAAACATACACCCGGGGAAAAATCGCCCCTTTTTCCTGCTCTATTCTTAGAGCATTTTTCAAGGCTAGTTACATATTAGTGAATTTGTTTTTATTTAGGATGCCCGTATTATAAAAATTACCCTTTTTTAAAAGTAACCCATTAATGCTTTTCAGTAAAGCATATTAATACATGTTAAAAAATTTATAATGGCAACTAATTGCTAAAAGCTACTATAATATTCACTTAGATCAAAAGATCTTTTAGTGCGACAATTTTTTTAAATCTTAAATAGTTTTGTCGCCAATATGATTAATTAATTTATAGAAGTATCGTGGGCCAAGTACTCAAAGCTTAGTGTTTAAGTTTGCTATGTTTATTCATTAGTTTCATGTTTAGTTTTGATTTGTGATATCTCACGGTCCCTTACGATATCACGTTTTTAAATTAAGAGTATACAGCACAATGACAATACAAATGGTAAAATAGATAAGATTACAAAATTAATAGCCATACAAAAATAAAATCAAGTATCAATAATAATAATTTATTGAAGGTTAAAAAAGCACGAAAAATAGTTTTTAACCTTTCTACTTTTCACAGAGCAATTCACATAAAGATTTGTTGGCTCTAAATTTATATTTTATATTTAGCAACTATAATGACGGTTAGATTTTGCGTAGAGTTTATTAGACTGATTAAGTTCATTCTTTTCAACAATTTTCTGGAAAAAAATGTTTTTTTGTAAAAAAAAACGTGTTCCGTAGGTGGACCAAAGCAATTTTGTTGCAATTTATAGTTCTTCAAACGAAAATAACTAAATAGAAACATATATGATTACCTTGGTTATGAAACTTTGGAATTTATTAGACTAATTAAATTCATTCTTTTCAACAATTTTCTCGCAAAAAAATGTTTTTTAGAAAAAAAAGTGTTCCGTGGGTGGACCAAAGCAATTTTGTTGCAATTTAAAGTTCTTCAAACGAAAATAACTAAATAGAAACATATATGATTACCTTGGTTATGAAACTTCTAGAAAAGATTTTTTATCAAGGTCTGTTTTTAACTAAAGGCAAACCAAAATGGCCAGTTTAATTGTTCAGAAAATAAAAATAGGGGCATCATGAAATAACCAATCAAATCAAAGTAATTTATCGTCACTTATTAAACAATCTCAATTAAACATATAAAATATACATTCATGAAATCTGATTTGCTGATATAACTGGTGCTAAATTGTTTTGTTTAATAGGTTAACTCCTGGCTCCACTATTTTTGTTATGCTATGCACGCGTTTTCACAAGTTTTTCCATTAAAACCGAAATATTTTAAAATGATTTTTTTAAGAATTTTGCGTTCCCACGCGTTTTTTTCTTGGGGGAGCTGCCACCGGTGACGGGGTTGTGAATCAAACACAACAGAGGTGGCAATGCTACCTCAGTGTGAACACGTCCTATGTTTAACGATGGACACAACAGCGGTGGCAATGCCACCTCGTGGTGACATTGCCAGTGGAGATATTTTGATGAAAAAAATTTTGTGAGGTATTGGGGGCAGGAGTAAGGATTTTACAAAAAACCATTGAAATCGAAGACACAAAGTTTGACTATGCACGCACCTTTGAGGCTCTTTATTTTTCAATCAAGAAGGGTTTTAAGAACCAGTCATAAAGCAGTCAACTGTAACATATAAAAATTTTGATAAAATAAAAATTGTTTAATATAATAAACAAACTTATTTGCATGCGTTTTTTAACTTTAAGAAATTTTTCCTTCAGAATATTGTCAGTATATAATATGATTTATTTTTTAATTATTGCTGATCAACCATAAAATTAAAAAGAACATATACTGTTTCATATTGGGATTTATAGTCAATAAATTTTAATTACAAGGTTAACTAAGTGACTATATAGCTAATAAATATAATTATATCACTATAAACATTCATAGTTTAAATAAATCCAATTATTATAACTGAGTTGTCTGTTTTATTGTGAGCGTGAATATTACTCTAAGTTTTTTAACCGATGAAAAATTGAGCAAAAATTTCATACACTTATAATTTGATTTATACATACAGACAAGAATAGATAATATATATAGAAAAAAAAGTATCACTCAATGCTAACTTTTGCTACTTTGGTGGTAATATCCCAACCGTTAGCTATGAATTAAACTAAAAGAAACTCCAGACAATTTCAATCAGAGATATTTTTTCATTATGATCATACTCTTCGAACGCAATTTTACGGAACTCGAAGTAGTTAGCAAAATGCAACAATGGACGCACATAAATTGTACTGTCCACCATTCGCTAGGCTTTAACAAAAATATTAGTTTAAGCAGTTTATTTAATCAAATAATTCATTTAACCATTTAAAAATAAGTTTTTTTAAACACAAAAATTTTGAACTGTGAACTCCAACTCCGACAAAAAAAACCAAACTATAGAATAAAAAATTACTTAATAACTAAAACAATTTTTAGAGATGTCTATGGTTACTGGAATTAATGTCAATATTACTCTTAAATTGCTTTTATGTTTTCTACGGATGATGTGTTTTTTTATTATTTTCCATGCATAATACTTTTCAATCAATCACCAGTAAAAGACAACCATAACCATTTTTTATTCGGTTATTTTTTTAAAGCCAGTGTCGAAAATTTACGTAAACATAATTCGAGCATACAATAATATATGACATTGACGTAGAATATTATACTGCGCCGTATAATTTTAAGGGAATTTTTGGGTGCCAGACAATCTTAAATACAATAATTGTTGATTTTATTTGGAATATCGGGTTTTAGTAGAAGTGAGGCTTTTGCTTCAACTAATAAAGTGTTTAAATTGATCTCGACAATTTACTAATAATTTATTTTTAAATTTATCAAGTTACAATAAAAATTAGACAAAACTGAAGACAAAAACTGCTAAATATGAGACAAACTAATAAGTTTAAAAAAAAAATTGCGCATGGATTTCAAGGTAATAACGTTAAAACTTTACAAGCGAGAAAAATTTACAAAAAAAATTATTTTTTTGAAAAAACCAACTCAGTAAAGTTATCATGAATTCGCAATATGTGGATAATTTGATGGTTCCGCAAAAGAAAATTGCGCTAGCTGTGTTTATAGCTTTGTGTCGTTTTGTTGTCGTCTCCGTGTGAGTTCCGTTCTCACAAACCGAACGCACATATTTAACTACTGTTTAAAGGGTCACTGTTTTGTAAACTCCGGTTACTATAATCAAGAATATATAACACAAGAGAATGTTCGACTGTACACTAAATTTTTGACCAAAATTTTGAATTTCAAATTTGTGTGCGAATTTTCTCGCAAAAATCCGCCATTTTCTGCTAGTTTTTCCGCACTGCGATTTTTAACACAGTGTTAGTTTTCTCGCAGTGGGGACTGCGATCACTTTCGCTCTCTTTACTGCTTTATTTGCACTGCGATTATTTTCGCACTGCGAGTCCGGCTGCACAACAAAAAAACAAAGCGGAGCGAAAATTTTGTGTTTAACTAAGTAAAAGTCGTTTTTTTACCTTTAGGATGTTATTTTTTTTTAGTTTTAATAAAATAAAGTAACTTTCCAATGTTTTAAAATCAAGTAAAACAAGTTTAGAAGTGTTTTACTCCATTGAAAATGACTACTAGCGTCTGTATTTTTTTGTTGCGCAGCCAGACTCGCCAAACATGTGCACTGCCCCCCCGGGGTTAAAACGGGGGGGTGGGGGCAATTCCAAAACGGGGGGGGGCAGCGGGGGGGCAACTTTTTTGAAACGGGGGGCAATAAAACGGGGGGGCAAGCAGGGGGGAAAGAAAATAAGAGAAAAAAAGGAGAAAAAAAGACAAAAAAAGAAGGGAAAAGGGAAAAAAGGGACAAAAAAAGCAGAAATAAGGTAAAAATAGGTCTAAAATGGCTTAAAATACATTGAAATATGCTTAAAACTGCAAAAAATTCGCCGATGATGGCATCAACATATGTCAAAACTGGCGTCATATTTTTAGGGTACTTTTGCATTTTTGGGCGGGGGGGGGGGGGGGGCAATAAAACGGGGGGGGGGGCAAATCCTCCAATAAAACGGGGGGGGGCATTTTCAGACCGTGCACAGGTCTGAGACTCGCAGTGCGAAAATAATCGCAGTGCGAATAAAGCAGTATAGAGTGCAAAAGATGTCGCAGTCCCCACTGCGAGAAAACTAAAAAAATGGGAGAAAAATCGCACACGAATTTGAAAGTGCGACTTTTCTCGCAAAATTTTGTCAAAAATTTAGTGTACAGTCGGACATTCTCTTGTGTTATATATTCTTGCTATAATCACAAATATATGATAAAAGAAAAATGAGACACTTAGAACAGGCTCACCTTCAAAAGAGTCCCGGCACAAAAGAGTCCTGAAAAAAATCGCAGCTGGCACAAAAGAGTCCTGGCACAAAAGAGTCCCGGCACAAAAGAGTCCTGGAGAAAATGCGTTCATGCGCCCAAGCGCTGCTAGGGCTGAGGTCGGCACAAAAGACTCCTGGCATAAAATCAATTTTTAACAGCTGACATACAATGAAAAAGTGTACGGAGGTAAAACAATGTAAATATTAAGCGCCAGGCGCCTGTTAAGACACAAAAAAATGGAGTAGAATAAGAAGTAAAAAAATAAACAAATAAAATAATAAATCAATAAAAATTTGTTAATTTTCATGAAGTGGCACAGTAAAAACTTATACTGTAGCCATCTTTAACAACACTTAACCGGTATTTAACTATTAATGTTTTCCGGTGAAAACAGAATTTTTTAAATTAAATTTTTTTCAATGTGTATTTAAACAATAAAATAGCCTAAAATGCGTATAGAATAAATTAAAACATAATCAAACAAGTCTCTCCATCTGCTTGAAATGGCTGGAGCCCCGGAGCTTGATATTGAAGGATAGAAAAATCACTTCTGCTAACTTTTCATTTTTTAAATAACCTATTTTTTCTGCGTTAAAAGTAAAGTATACCACTTTAAAAGTAAAAAATTGTTTAAAAAACTACACAAAAAATTTAAAAAACTATAAAGGTTACGATGGAAATTCAAATGTATCAAAGACAATTTCGCAATTATAGGAGGTTATGTTCGTTTTAGTAATAGATTCATCAATTAATATTTATTTAATGGTATATTCAATTTTTTTATTACAATTTACTTTTTTATTAAAATTTACTTTTTTATGTGTTTTTTATTCTTTATATAACTACTTTTTAGGTATTTGTGGTATCCATTTTTATCTCACCTCCCATTATTAATATAATCATCATGCAAAATCTTTCTGTACATTCGGAATTCTGTCGTAATCTTTTATAATATTTTTAAAAATGTTTATAACATATTTTTTTAATTTTTAACTTTAAAACGAATTATAAAACAAATTTGTGATTATGCTAAAAATCCTTTAGATTTAAATGTTATTTAAAGCCATATTAAATTGGACACATCTGGTTGTCCTTACAATTACGACCAAAACACTTATTTGATAAAAATTGTAATATTTTAACTATGAACAAAAAATTTATCCCAACTAAAATACTTATTTAGACATGATTTTGTTACTTAATTATGACAAAAAACACTAATTCAATATTATATAATTTATACCCAAACACAACACATGACACAATACAACACACACACAAATCCAAACACATGTTTTTCTTATTTTTTAAATACTTTAAAAAACTTTGAGCGTATTAGTAACTAAATAATAAAAATACTTAAAAACATAAATTTTTTACCGGCGTAATTCTTCACACAACCTCTTAAGAGGCTAATTAAAAAAACAAACAAAAAACTGGAAGACAGCTGAGGTCTGAACATTGTATCTGAGCTGTGAAAAATTGAGTTTATGCCAGGACTTTTGTGCCGACTTTAGCGCTCGCAGCGCTTGGGCGCATGAATGCATTTTCTCCAGGACTCTTTTGTGCCGGGACTCTTTTGTGCCAGGACTCTTTTGTGCCAGCTGCGATTTTTTTCAGGACTCTTTTGTGCCGGGACTCTCTTGTGCCGGACCCCTTAGAACAAACTGCTTGAAAAAAAGGTCCCATTTAAATGGGATCCCATTTAAATGAAACCTTTTTTCAAGCAGTTTGTTCTAAGTGTCTCTTTTTCCTTTATTCTATATTTTTACTATAATCATTGGAAAAAATTGTATAAGAGACACGCGTTCAATTTGATTTCTAACGCGTGTTGTTTTTTCGGCAGTCATATTATATCAGTTCATCACGTACCGTTATATTCTATATATCGTTATATCTTAACTTACACGATCGGAGCTTCATAAAATAGATACAAACAAAAAACAATGAATCTTCAAATACACGCACAAATAAATATCTGTCAATAATGCCAAAATATAGGAGTCAAAAGCGAATGACCGCAACACACTAGGACAATCTCCTCTAAACTGTGACGCTGGATAGTGTTAAAATATATCAGTTTCCAATCTGGCTCTAGACAATTGTATTTGGGGTGACAATTATCAATAATGAGCTT
This sequence comes from Microlaimidae sp. YZB2_3, assembly GCA_030248175.1. Classification (NCBI taxonomy): domain Eukaryota; kingdom Metazoa; phylum Nematoda; class Chromadorea; order Desmodorida; family Microlaimidae; species Microlaimidae sp. YZB2_3. The sequence continues at coordinate 14,168 of JASAMX010010689.1, read as the reverse complement.
GTTCATTTCCTCAGACTTCCGCAGTAAGCCTACGAAAGAATGAATCAAAGCCAGAGCAAAACTTATGGGATAAGGACTTTTTTTTACTGCGTTTGGTTTTCCATTTGTGACGTTAAAATAAGTCTTGGAACCGATTATTAGAATTTACTGTGACTTGGTACAGTTACAATAATTAAAATCTTACATACGTGAAAAAAACCACCCACTACCACATTCTATATTGATTGTTTTATCAGACTCGTTTTGAGGAAATAGCTAGAATGCAGACATTCATTTTAGTTGGAGATTGCATTAAGCCAGTCGATATGCTTAGTTTAAAAAATATGTCTAGATGCCAAAATAGGAAACCGGGAGTTTCTTTTCATTAAAAATTGATCAACTTAGCGTATTTTGAAAGAATTTATAACTTCTAAGATTAGATATTTTAACCCCAAAAAAAGTTTCCCTTGTTCCCGTCGTGGTAATAGGTAGAATAGTCATCGTTGCAAACTTTAGGCGTAGTTTGATTTTTTTGCCTTGATTAATTTGAAAAAATGTTAACGTATGTTTTATGGTGAGCATTTATCGGTTCCCGGAAATTTTGTCTTTTACATTACATCTTTCAACACCTCGTCTTCTACACGTCGTCTTCGGAAAGCTCGTCTTTTGGATGCGATTTTGTAAACGTAGATTTTAAAAGACAAGTTTCTCGTATTTTGCGACTTAAACAATGGATCGAATCTTTTTCCCTAAGCCTAATCAAAACCTAAAAATCAAGCTAAATTTTACCATGATAAACTTTTATTTAATGATTTATTTCGAAAAAGTGCGAACCTAACCCTAAGCAAAACCTAATAATTAAGCAAAACTTTATCTTAGTAAATTTGTATTTAATCCTGTGCTTTTCGAATTAAAAAGTAAAAACCTTATTTTTTTTCCTGAGCCTAAGCCAAGCGAAACCTAAAAATTAAACAAAAATTTATCGTTAGGGCGAAAACTCGCCATTTTAAAAATGCGTTTAAAACGTATCCAAAAGACGAGTTTTCCGAAGACGAAATGTTTAAAGGATGGGTTTTCCGAAGACGAGATGTAGAAGACGAGATGTTTAAAGACGAATTGTAAAAGACGAAACATCCGGACACCCATATATCATTTCAATTCTTTTGCTCTGTCGGCCGTTGGTCCTCCTGGCTCCTGCGCAGAAAAAACGTGCGCGGGAGTTCTGCCAGGCGCCAGAAAGAAATACATTCAGGGGCCTATTTCATAAAGATCTTTAAAATTGTAAATTAATAAACACATTTATTCTATTAATTAAAAAATACGTACATAACTGTAAAATTTACGAAATTTATAAGTTTTAAATTTTTTAACTTCTAAACGCAATTTTATTAATATACATTTTATCATGGTTGGCGCGGGAGCGACACGGGGCAATTTAGCCCCATGGCACCACACCATCCATTATCAGAGAACGTGGGTAACCACAACTATCTTATTATTATTATTCCAACGCTCAATCCTTAAAATCGGTATTCCTTCTTCGTTACTGATTGATCAAAAATATACATGGGCTCAGTGGAAAGAAAAAAAATTACGCAACTTTCTTAGGAAGCACTTTTTTCATTTAGGTCCTTGTTATCGGTTTATTGATCAAAATAAAAAAAACTGAAAAAATTAACAAATAAAAACTCCAAACTACACAATAACAGCTTTTTGGCAGCAATGAGGATTTTACAGAGCAGACAACGAACAGCCCTTCATAGAAACCGCACAAAAATAGCAGAAGACGGGTTTTTTTAATTGGTGGCAGAAACCGAACTAGGTCCCAGTGCCATCTATTTCAACCGCGCGAAAAACGGCGAAAACAACAAAATACCTTTTTTTTAATGCTTGTATTACTCATGACAAAATTAATTCAAAGTTTTATATAAAAAAATAATAATAAGCATAGATGGCGCGGAAACGCCACGCGGCGGTTTAGCCCCACAGCACCATGCACATTATAACTAGAGAACGTTGGGAAATTTTTTTTAAATTGCCAACTATAATCAGAGGACGTGGATAAAATTTGTAATTCATGTTCACCTTCTTCTTCTGACTTTTTTATTTAAAAAAATAATTGCAATTATCGAAAGTTCAGTGGCGCCCACTAGGCTCGGCGCCAAATATAACTGGGGCACCAGGTAATTTTTGTAATTCATGTTCATCTTCGTCTTCTTCTTATTATTATTTCTATTTCAAACAATATAATTCCAATCATCGGTGGCGCTGGGGCGTCACCCTGCAATTTGACGCGACAACACCGCGCCACCGCCACCACGCCACCGCGCCAACTATAATTAGTGAACGTGGATAAATTTTGTAATTCATGTTCATCATTTTCTTATCATTATTATTTCTATTTCAAAAAATATAATTGCAATCATTGGTGGTGCGGAAGTGCCACACGGCGATTCAGGCTCACTCCACGTCGTCAACTATATTTGAAGAACGTGGGTAAATTTTGTAATTAATGTTCATCTTTTTCGTCTTCTTATTTTTTATTTCAAAAAATATAATTGAAAATTATAATTAAAGAACGTGGGTAAATTTTGTAATTTAAATTCATCTTATTATCTTTTATTTTTATTATAAATGAATTATTGGTGACGTGGGAGCACCACATGGAGATAAAGTCCCATGGCACGGCGCAAACTATAATTAAAAAACGTGTGTATATTTTGTATTATGTTCTTCTTTTCCTTATTATTAATATATTATTTTTCAAACGCTTATATCTTAAAACCGATATTCCTCCGTCGTTTTGTTACTGATTAATCAGAAAGAAAAATGGGCTCTTTGAAAAACGTAGAAAATTCCGTCATAATTTTCTTAGGAGCCATTTTTTATTGATAAATGATCAAAAAATTATACAATATTGTAATGATTCGTTTATACATTGAACTAATCACACAGCACTGTTGCATTTCTTTAGTCTGATGAAATGTCAATTGATACTAACAGCAATCTTTGACAAGCGCGAAATCGCCACTTTTTAAAATTTATAGTTATTTCTTACATATACAAATATAACCTTCTAATTAACAAAGTGGTGATTTCGCGCTTGTCAAAGATTGCTGTGAGTATGATTTTTTTTAATTGACATTTCATCAGACTAAAAAAATGCAACAGTGCGGTGTGATTAGTTCAATGTATAAACGAATCATTATAATATGGTAGAGTTTTTATTCAGTAGGCAGCTGCCCGACCAAATGCAAATTTCCTATAGTCCACATAATTGCCATCTCAGCCTAGTCCACAACGTTTCTGTCTAAACATACGCCCGGGGAAAAATCGCCCTCTTTTCCTGCTCTATTTTTAGAACATTTTTCAAGGCTAGTTTAAAAATACAAAAGGAAACTACGCGTTTATTAATTTACAGTTGTAAATTACAAGCAATTTTTATGAAATAGGCCCCTGTATAATATCTTCGGAAAAAATATCTTCTGAAATAATTTTAAATTCTCAACTAAAGAAAACTTTTTTCCTAAGCATTAACCAAATCTAAAAAAAGCAATATAAAAATAAAACCTTGAAAAAGTCTAAAAAATCCCGAATAATGTACCCTCAGAGAAGCATTTTTCCGAATAAATATTTTGCAGAAGGTCTTTCTTCCGGATACCGCGTTTTTTTTTAGTGTGTCGCCGTGTGGAAAGTGCGTTTCTGGTTTTGAGGCAAAAAACTTGGAACAGCGCCTAGACGCGATTTTCCACTGCCATTACGTTGATTAAACTTAAAGGCTGTCTGGAAGGGATAAATTTTAGAAGCAAAAGTTTTTTGTAGGTTTCGTTGACAGATGCGTCAATTTGAAATAATGACCCTTTATTTTTTTAATTTAATGACCCTTTATTTTTGGCCTTTAAAAAACAGTTAAGTAGATTACTAATTTATTTTTGTGCTAAGGTTTTTCTTTTTTTTATTTTGAACAATTATAAAGTAATGCAATAAAAAAGAATATAAATGGCGATTAATTCATAAACATAAACGCAGAATTTGAATTACAAGTTTTAATAAAAATTAATAAAGCAGCACTTTAATTTACATTTTTTAAGAGCATTTTTAAGTTTCAGTAATTTTTGCGTCATTCTGAAAATTTTAAAATGAACTCCTTGGTGATTTTTAAAAAGTTTTTATTTATGGAGCAAAATTAATGGAAAATAATGTAAGTTTCAATGTAGTATCAGAAATTTAGCACCATTGTTTGAAACATGCTATGTTATTTTAAAATAAGGTTTCAGATGGATTTTGGTAAAAACAAAACTAGGTTTATTAGACGCTTACTTGTGGCATTTTGGTTCTCCAATGCCACCAAAAAGCGTCAAATAAAAAAACAATAGGTTTTTTTTCCAAACATTACTAAATTTTATTTTGAAGTAATTTAGCACGTTCCAAATGGAGCTGAATTACTTTATACTTTGACACAATAAACTTATTAATTTCGGTCCATAAATAAACAACTTATGATCATGAAAAATCTCCATAAATCCCATTTTCTAATTATTTGCAATGGCTTAAACATTACTAAAAAAAGAAGAAAACTTGTTCCGGTTTTACTTAATTTTGTAGTAACATGCTTTAAATTTAAAAATGATCGGAGTATATTCTTGGTTTATTTTAAAAAAATTTAAACAAAAAGATCAAAAGTACTGCAAAAACCTAGTGGTAATCTACTTATATTTTAAAGAAAAACTAAAAGAATAGTGTCAATATTTCAACTAAATCTGTATGAAGATTTTGTACAAAGAAAATTGCTTGTAAGATATGTCTCTTCCTGACAGCTTTTCAATTTAATAACTTAGTTTGGATACAAAACAAAAAAAACAAACGTATGTTCACGTTTAAATCATTTTCTATCGAATTTTAGAACCTACTTGTACAATTATAGTATATTTTTGTTTCGTACTTTGTTTTTTTTTTGGGAAAACAAAAATTAAATAAATTGTTGTGGAAAAAAATTACATCTAAATCACATATTTGTTTATTAAACAAAATATAGAGGCTTTACATTAAAAACTTAAAGGTTAAGAATAAATCGTGATGTATTTTTTGCGTTTTAATCTATGCCAGGTATTGTGCCAGGGTTGGGGGGCCAGGGAGGCCATGCCCCCCCCTTTCTGGGTTGGCCGGGGTAAAAAATAAGGAAGATGAGGTAGGTCCGGGGGGGGAGGGGTGGGGGGAGGTAAAAGCGAAGGTAACTTCATTATGAACCCTGCTTCTCCCTACCTTCTTTCTTGGGGTATGCCAAAAGTGGATTCTGCCCGCCTGGCTGCCTTGAATTCAATGTAAATAGATATTTTAAAGCCCTAATTTTGAGAATTTTAAATGCTAAATCAAAAAATTTCACCTCCGGCGGCTGGGGGAACACCCCCCAGACTCCCCGGCGGACGCTTCGCGGCGCAAAATGCGGCGCTTCGCGCCGCATTTATATTCCATTTTCAATTTTCTAGAGTCTGGCCCCCTCCTTTCAAAAATCCTGGCACAGGCCCTGATCTATGTTAATCAATGTATTATAGTTTACACTAAGAAAAAAATATTAAACAAAGAATTAATAACCAAAGGTTCAAATTGGCTAACGTTGTTTCAGTCGACAAAATTTCACTCGACTTTTCGGTCGAAGTTATGCTTATGTGTTCCTAAGCCTAAGCGAAACCTAAAAAACAACCTAAACTTTTTCCGCGCAGCTTTTTGATAAAGTTTAGGTTGTTTTTCAGGCTTCGCTTAGGCTTAGGAACTTGCAGGCTTAACCTTCGACCGAAAAGTCGAGTGAAATTTTGTCGAGTGAAACAGCGTTAGCCTTCAAATTCCCCATGAATATAATGCGTGTGCAATATTCCTTAAAATTTTAACCCCGAGAACATCCAAATTAAATTTATTAAAATTTAGCTTAATTTTAGGGCTTTGGTTAGGCTTGGGATACAATTGAAACAATTTTAGGGTTGGTTCATACTTATGTAAAAACGTCCTTTGGACAAAGTCCAAAAGACAAACACAGCGTATAAAGGTAAAGTCCTTTGGACCTTGTCCAAAGGACGTTTTTACATAAGTATGAACCAACCCTTAATGTGTTTATAAATAAAATTAAGTGTCTGAAACAAATTTTAGTTTGCAAACACATTTTTGATTGTTATGGAAAATTAACTGTTTCATGGAGAATTTGATTATGCGGATTTAACACTATTTTTATGGGGATTTTTCACGTCACCCGCACCCCTTTTTGGAATTGTCGTGTTTATAGGACACTATAAACTTTAGGGTTACTCCGAATTATTAGGCAGAACTGTCGGTCAAAAGCTATGATAGATCATTATTCCTAAAAAGGAGTACGACTTTTAAAACATACGCGTTGAGAATTGAGATAACAGTAAAATACAAAAGTTTACCTGTTTTTTTTTCCTACACTTGCCGGCCGCCATACCACAAGGATAATAGTGCAATCTATTAAGGATATAAAATGCCTTGAAAAAGTACAAAAATATGTCACTCGTGCAATATTTTCTAAAACTAATTTACCTTATCAAAACTATGAATCTAGACTTAAATATTTGCTTGTTGAATCCCTAGAATGCAGACGTCTCAAAAACGACCTTATTATGATGTATTAAATCAGGAATCAATTAGTCGATATACAATTTTTAGACTTTTTTACGATTGATAATAATTGTTATAATTTAAAAAAAAACACGAATTGACACTTAAACCATTAGCTCACAGCAATATTGACTTGCAGAAATATTTTTTAAAAATCGCGTATTAAAAATATGAAACGCCTTACCAAATAATACTGTGAATGCACATTAAATAAATTCATGTGTGGTAAAAAAATAAATTCAAGTCAAGTTTAAATATAAGTTATTTTGTGTTTGTTATAAGAAGTAATTAATTAGAACTGTCCAGATTTTTTAAGAATTTTTATCGTGTATACTAATTCCAGCATTAATGTATTTTATTAGGTTAGGGAGGCACATAAGTGCTTTGACCCCTACCTGCCCTCTTGTCATTTTGTTTTGATAAATATATTTATCTGACTTTTATTTTTATGGTATTAATGTATTTTTTTTACAAATGACAAGTAAATAAATAAATAAATTAAAAAAAATCATTCCAGTTAGAGTTAGTCCTTGTGAATAATGGAAGCCATTATTTTAACCATTATTTTAGTCATTATTATATTTTAACTTTTTTTAAATTTTAAGATTATAGGAAATTCGAACGCTGGCACTTGATCGCCGAGCATTAGACCGCCAGAATTAGAACGCCACGCACTTGAACGCCGAACATTAGAACGCCCAGCATTAGACCGCCGCAGTACGTAGCGCGTGGCAGGTTGTGTTTTTTTTAAAAGCTCCCTATTATATTTTTGTATACATAGTTTGTAATAATTTTTGCTTATAAAAACTTACTAAATGTTAAAATAAATTCAGCCATAAGATATATGTTTCAGTTTTTTTAATTCTTTTAGTGTTTTTTAATTATTAATATATATTAATCGGCCTATAATTATAATATTCCGCCATGTTGTTTTTTTTGCGAATATAGCCTTAGAAGATTTTCTTCTCAGTTTATTCTGATGTGCAGTTATACTGCAATAAAAAACTAGTTTGGTTTACGGTCATCTCGTATTCTAATTATGGTTAAAAAGGAAGATTTAGAAAAACTTCAGGCTGAAAATGATATACTAAAAAACAAAATGGATCAGCTTGAAAATGATCAGGGTAGTGCATTTAATTTCGGCACTTTTTTTGTTTTTCCGATGTAACTTTTCACTGTATTGCCCGATTTTATGTTTGAAAGCTCAATTTGAAGCTTTCACGATACTGCGTTGCGTTACAAAAGTTTCACTCTACGAAAGTAATTTTTTTACTTAATTAAATCAGTTTTTAAAAAAATGGAAAATTGCAGAAATTAAATATGTGCATTTAATTTCGGCACTTTACAAACAATCGATTGTTTCTCAGTAAAAAAATCATCATCTTCAAAAATTTAAAAACCTATCATTATCTTCAGACAGTTTTCTTTAATTTAAGCTTTTACTTGTTGTTCAACGTGTAACTGGCAAAAAGTTACAGCTAAAATGCCAAATGGTATCAAAATGAGCAAAATTTGGAAAAAAGTGCATTTAATTTCAGCACTTTTTAAAAGGACCCTCTTAATCGAGTTTAAGTGCAGTGCTATGACCCCTACACATTTCAACGTTGTCTTTTAACTATTTACAACTACAATTTAACACCCGACCACTTAATTCAACCCGTTTTTACCTACAGCATATGAGTGCCGAAATTACACTATTTTATTTTATAACGATTGCTCACCACAGACGCAACGTAGAACCACGGGGACTAAAAATTCGGAAAATAGACTAAATTTTACCAGGACAGTTTAATTTTTAAACCAATTTATTGCGTAATCATGAAATGCCCATGTTCTAAAAACGAGTAACAAATTTATTTTTTATAAATCACATAATTTCATATGAAAATATCATAACATAACAAATAAAAAGCTTACGACAGTCATCTACATATAATTAGCTCTCATTTGAGCTATCAAACGTCGTATTCCGTCCAGGATTACCAAAGATATAGTCCAAAATTAGAAATGCCCAATTGGGAAAAGTGCCAAAATTAAATGCACTACCCTATTTGGGAAAAGGAAAAGAGTGCTCTATATAAGCGGATCGATCAGCTAGAGCAACATAAAAACTCTAAACTAGATAAAGAAACTGTGGTAGAAATTTGCTAAGCCGACTTCACAAAGATGATACCAATCCTGAATAATCATATGGAAAAGGTTTTTAACGAAAAAGAGCATTCTACTTATGTGTTAATATCGGGCCTTAAAGAAAGAGTCTCTCCGGCTGAAGAAAAAACAGCTGTTCAAGACCTGGTCGATTTCTTAGACAATGGTGAGGAAAAAGTAGCCGTTACCGAGCACTTCCGCATTGGAGTGGAGCTAAGTTCCAAAGATTTCCAAGTCGACTTTTAAAAGTTCGATTTGCCTTTTCGCGGGTTAGTAACAAGTTAATTGCTGCTGGTGGCCGGTTTAAAGATTCGGAGAAATACAAGTCTGCATCAGACCCTCTCTTACCAAAGATCCAAGAGCCATCCAAAAAAGTTTGTTGATATCGAAGTTTAAAATTCTTAAAAATGAACGCAATCGACGCTTAACTGTGCAATATACTGAAAAAGGAGATCCTTTTCTTTGTGATTTGATTACCAAAAAAGAAATTAAACAGTTAGATAACAAATAGGAAAAAAAACTAATAGATTACAAATTAAATAAACGGTTAAAAACTTTACTTTTTAATGCAAGAAGCTTAAAAAATTCTCTTGAGGAATTTGAATGTTTAGTTTCTGGTAATGATAGAATTTTGGAGTTGTAGATCTAATAATAATTGTCGAACGTGGCTTAACAATACTATTACCGACAGAGTGATTAATCAAAATGATTTTTTAATGTGTATCCGAAAGACCGGTACAATCAAAAAAGGTGGCGGGGTTTGTATATTTCTTAATAAATCCCTTGATTCTAGTCAAATCAATATTAACGAAAAATACACTAGTCTTGAAATTTTAGCTGTTGACATAAAAATTCGGGGAAATAATAAAATTAGATTAATAAGTTTATACTGAAAACCACAGACAACAAAACAAGAAGATTTATTAATTTTTACTTTACTACGCGAATTAACGAAAAGTTTTGATGGTTCTATCATTCTAGCCGGAGACTTCAACTTACCAGGCATTCGGGGTGGAATTCTTTTACAATCCAGTTGAACAACCACAACGAATTTGAATGGAACAATTTTTTTAATGAGCTTGCATTAACTCAGCTGGTACAAGAACCTTCCAGAAATAACAATTTTCATTATTTAGTTTTTTCCAACGATCCAGAAATTATTGACGTGACAGAAATAATAATACGAAGTTTATCCATTTCTTGAGCATAATTAATCTGAATTTCCATTTTAAATTTACTAATTTTATGGTTTTTAAGCTTAATTTAATCTTTTTTATAGTGTAATTCACTTAAAAATTATTAATTTTTTAAAATTTACATGTAAAAAGAGCTAAATTGATTAGAAAATCATTTAAATTTGTTTATTTTGTTCAAGTTTCTGTTGATTCCGCCTGACCTGCACATCAATATATAATTTGCAGAAATTTGAGGCGGAGTCGGAGTCGGTGGAATTTAGTGTTTGCCGTGTAAACTTCACAGACGTACTCAACGGCTAACGGTAATCCCATGGACCATGGACCAACATGGACCGTGCCCATGAGGGGTGAAAGACTCAGTTTAACAATACAAAACTATATAAAGTTGTTATTGCACCTCAGGCTTAGGCTTAGGCTTAGCCTAAGCTTAAGCCTAAGTCTAAGCCATTTAAAAGTTAACACTAACAACTTTATATTGTTTTGTATTGTTACACTAAGTCTTTCACCCCTCATGGAAAAAGTCCATGTTTGTCCGTGGTCCATGGGAATTACCGTTAGCCTACGGCAAACTGTAAATTCCACCGACACCGCCTCAAATTTACGCAAATGATATATTGATGTGCAGGTTATGTTTAGGCTTAGGCTTAGGTTAAAATTTGCATAATACTAAAAATTACGGTAGATTTTGGTCAATGTCGGTGTCAGTGTCGGTGGAATTTACAGTTTGCCTAGCCTACTCAAACTCAACAGAATATAGAAAAACCATGAAATGGGGGAACTTAGATCCTGGAGTCCTTAGATCCTTGGCAGATGGCGTCAAAATTAAACAGCCTAAGCCTAAATCTAACCCTAAGCCTAAGCCTAGAAATCGGTCGGTGTCGGTGGACGGTGTCGGTGTATTTTCCAGTTTGCTTCGAAATGACGCCACTCAAAAGCAAAGATCTAAGGACTCCAGGATCTAAGCTCCCGTTACCAAACCATGGACCCCTATACTCCATGTATAGGGGTCCATGGAAAAAAGCAAGCACTAAAAGACACCTACTCACCTACTATATCGACGCACCGATGGAACCGAGCAGGAACCGACCGAGGGGTGAAAGCCCCTCTTGTTACTAAAATTTAGACCTTAATTTCCCTAAGCAACCTTAGCAAAACTTTAAAATCAAGCTAAATTTAATGTTTTGTGTGATTTTGAGGTTTTGCTTAGGTTGCTTAGGAAAACTAAGGTCTAACAGTCCAGGATCCACAGAGGCTTTCACCCCTCGGTCGGTCCGTGCTCGGTCCCGTCGGTGCGTCGGTGTAGTAGGTGAGTAAGTGTCTTTTAGACGTCTGTGAAGTTTACACCCCTATTTTTCCCCTTTTTCGAAAATTTTCGAAAATCATTGATAACTTTTTGAAACCTGCAAATAAAAGGGGGCATTATATACATTATATGTAGTTTTTTGTCTAAAATTTTTAAAAAATAATTTCCGAATGATACAATGTTGACTAATTTTTAAATCTAAAAATTAAAAAGTGGGGAACTTCCCCCTTTTTAGAAATTTTCATAAAACTTTTTTATGCTTATTTTTCTAAAATTTATAGCTTTTCTCGTAGAACTTGTTATTCTTACTTAAAATTTTTAAAGTTTCTGCTTAAACTTGCATCAAAAAACATTTAAAAAAAAGTTTTTTTAATATTTTTTTAAAGAAAATAACACCACATGGGCAGTTTAGATTCCCAGTCTCACCAGTCTCAGTCTCGACCCTAAATTTGTCCCAGTCTCGGCCCTGAAAATATTAATACTTTTGGTAAACTGCAAATTCCACCGAAACCGACACCAAAATCTACGGTACTCATTTAGTTTTCTCTCTATTTGCGTCGGTGTTTTTGTTTTTTGGCAGTCTTTTTTTGTTTTACAATGGATGAATAATTTTGCTTTTTATATATGATGACTACAGAAATTGTAGCGGTATGATTCCCATACGCGTCCCAAAAATTCGATTTCACTATTCGGACATGCAAATTTCGTTTTCGTGGTTATTTTTAAAATTTGGGCTTAACTAAAAGAGTTATGAACCAATTTATACCGAAAAAATGACCTTTTTCAGCATATGCAATTTAAGGCTGTTAGACGTCATTTTAAAGACATTTTTTTCTTCGTTTTTCCAAAATTGGGGGGGGGTAACCTTTTTCCCCCTCCCCCACTTAAAAAGCTGTCAAGTGAAAATTATCAAGAGAATAAGTGAGCCGTTGTTCGTGGGACTTGCGAGCTCATTTAACTTTTTTCTCTCCATCTGTGTCGGTGTTTTTGTGTTTTTTTTATTAAGTAAGTTCCGTTGGCAGTGTTTTTTTTTGTTTTTAATTATTTTGGTTTTTATATATGACTATAGAAATTACATTATTTTGGTCAGGTCCGCCAGGGGTGGGTGGTAAGGCGAAAGTTCTTCTCCAGGTGTTCAGAATTAGACCATACATGGGCAAGTTGGTCCGGGAGCGGGGCGGTTAAACCTTTAATTAGGAGAGGTTAAAATCTGAGAAACGTGAAAAACCTACCCATATCCCTTTTTTCAGGGGTGCATTTTACCCTTATCGTTTTTCGATTTCTGAGAAAAAAATAAAATAAATCCCTACTTCACGCCAAAAAGCCCTTTTTATCGCATTTTTAAGTTTTTGTAATTGTTTATAACATTTATTTTCACCCTAAAAAGTTAAGTCTCGAATGCAGTTAGACGTCATTTTAAAGACTTTTTTTTCTTCATTTTCCCAAAATTGGGGGGAAGGGTAAGTTTTTCTCCCTCCCTCCAACTTCTGAGTGGGGGGGGTCAAACCCACCCTCTCAAAATCTCGGGAGGGTGGTTCATCCCCCACCACCCCCTGCCCAAGTATAGTTCAAACTCCCCAAGTATGGTTCAGACTTCCCTGGTTTTTTAGGGGGGGGGGGGTCGACCCTGGGTTTGAGATTTCAAATTTAGGAGGGAGTGAGGGTGGTCCGATTTGGTTCCGAGCAATCTCCCACAAAAAGGGTGAATCTCCCAACTGTGGAATCTCCCAACAGTTTGTGGAAAGTCCCAACAGAATCAAAAAATACGTTTGCAACAAACACCATTTTATTTTTTAGTCAATTAACACTATAATTAATAAAAATATAGCATTAAATACGGAAAACTCGTCTTTTAGATGTGATTTTGTAAACGCACTTTTCAAAAGACAAGTTTTTCCTATTTTTCGAATAAAACAATCTATTGAAAACCTTTTTTTGGTAAGCCTAAGCAAAGGCCAAAAATCAAGCAAAATTTTTATCATGGTAAACTTGTATTAAATTTTTTATTCAAAAAACTGAGTACCTAAGCCTAGGGGGGGTTTTTAGCAAAACCGAAAAATCAAAAAAAAATTCTCATTGGGGTGGAAACTTACATTTTTGAAAGTACGTTTACAAAATTGCATAATTCCATTTATCATTCATTTAATGCATTTATTTATTTTCGGTTGTTTAAAATTATCGTGTTTAACACCGGTTTTGCAAACGTATTTCTAATATTTGAACTGTTGGGAGATTCATCGATTGGTTGGGACTTTCCACGTTGGGACTTTCCTCAGTTGGGACTTTGCCCGATACCGTCCGATTTTTTAACAAAGTTTTTTAAATCAATGATTTAAGTGTTTTAAGGTCTAATATTGAATTTTATATACTAAAACAACCTTTACCCATTTCGTTTTTCGATTTTAAAGAAAAAAATAAATAAAAAACGCTAATTTTATTGCATTTTTGAGCTTTTTACTGTTTAAAACATTCATTTTGATCTCAAAACTTAAGCTTGGAGGCAGTTAAACGTCATTTTAAATACATTTTTTATTCATTTTCCAAAATTTGGGGGGTAATCTTCCCGCCCCCCCCCCCCAATTAAAAAACTGTCGAGTGAAATTTATCAAGTGAATCGAAGTTTGCCTTTGTTTGTGGGAATTGCGAGCTCATTTAGTTTTTTCTCTCCATCTGTGTCCGTGTTTTTGTTTTTTTTTTATTAAATAAGTTCCGTTGGCAGTGTTTTTTTTTTTTTTTTGAATTATTTTTGTTTTTATATGATGATAGAAATCTGTAGCTTTACACTATTTCTGGTCAGTTTTCCGCCGGGGGGGGGTTGACCCCCGGGTGTAAGGCTAAAATTTTTAGGGGGGATCCAGACCAGACTATATATGGGTAAGTTTGTCTGGAGTGGGGCGTTAAACCTCAAATTAGGA
>JASAMX010010688.1:0-16832 GCA_030248175.1 Microlaimidae sp. YZB2_3 | reverse complement strand
CCGTCCGTCACGATGACACCCGTCCGTCACGATGACACCCGTCCTTCACGATGACACCCGTCCGTCACGATCAAACCCGTACTTCACGATGACACCTCCGGTACCGTCACGATAACACCCGTCCGTCACCCGCCTCACAATAGCCCATCATCCACGATGACACCCGTCCGTCACGATGACGAGACACCGTCCGTCACGATGACTCATCACAATCACACCCGTCAGTCACAATGACCGTGACTGATAGCCCCGTCCGTCACGATGACACCCGTCCGTCACGATGACACCCGTCCTTCACGATGACGCCCGTCCGTCACGATGACACCCGTCCGTCACGATGACACCCGTCCGTCACGATGACACCCGTCCGTCACGATAACACCCGTCCGTCACGATGACACCCGTCCGTCACGATGACACCCGTCCGTCACGATGACACCCGTCCGTCACGATGACACCCGTCCGTCACGATGACACCCGTCCGTCACGATGACACCCGTCCGTCACGATGACACCCGTCCGTCACGATGACACCCGTCCGTCACGATGACACCCGTCCGTCACGATGACACCCGTCCGTCACGATGACACCCGTCCGTCACGATGACACCCGTCCGTCACGATGACACCCGTCCGTCACGATGAACCCGTCCGTCACGATGACACCCGTCCGTCACGATGACACCCGTCCGTCACGATGACACCCGTCCGTCACGATGACACCCGTCCGTCACGATGACACCCGTCCGTCACGATGACACCCGTCCGTCACGATGACACCCGTCCGTCACGATGATACCCGTCCGTCACGATAACACCTGTCCATCCGCTGGTTGTCTTTCGCATGGCCGCGTTTGTTAAACACGAGTGTCACACCTTTCTCCCGGATGATCGTATTATCTACCTTTAACATATCTTAATTTAGTGGAACCGGGGTGGGTTAATATATCCCTCTGTTAACCCTTTCTAATTATAATGGCGAAAAATTGCGCCCGAAAAGCGAAAAAATGCCTGCTTAATGTTAACCTAAAGTGTTAGTTTAATTACATGTTATTTACATTGGTATTACATTGGTGTTACAATCAATGTTAATTACATTGGTGTTACAATTTTTATTATTTTTTATACAAAACGCTGCGAGTGGTGATCTCCGTTCGATAGGGGGTTTTTAGAGCCACAAGTAGGGCACTAGGAGCCATTAACACTGGCAAATCGTAGCCTTTAAGAAAAAATTGGTTTCGCCTTAGATTTAGGTTTCGCGTAGGCTTAGGTAAACGTAGCAATTTTTATTTTTGGCTCCAAACTCCCAGCTTACGGCTCCAAGTTCCTTATTTTTGGGTCCAAGTTCCAGCTCCCTCGGCTCCATCGACCCTAAATCCTCCGTTCCGCGTTTGAGACGCGATAAGAATCAGAAAGAATTAATAAAAACCCAAAAAATTTTTGAAATATATTGTATTTATTTACAGGGGCGGTACAGAGTCAAATTTTTTGTCTTTGACTTCGATGACTTAACTGTGAAAGCCGTCCACTGACCCCAGCTCAAAAAATTTTTGTCCAAATATCACCAGCGGTTCAGGAGATATTGCTAATATTATTCAGTCAAAAATGATCTTTTTGGTGACTTTTTACTTAAAAGATTGATCAATGGGTGAAAAAATTTAGGTTGCAAGTTATTTACTCAAAAAAGTGCAACTTATTATTTTATTTTTTTGAGAGTTAAGATTGGTGCAGTATTACGTTTTCCGCACAAAAACCTGCGATTTTTTGATTAAAAAAAGGCTTCAGATAATTTTATCAGCGTAATAAATTCATGAACATTTGACTTATGTATAATGATCTTCTGTTATTATGCAATTGGCTCAATATTTTGCATTCCAACAAAGTGATTTTGTAAATTGCGAGCGAATATCGTGCGTCGTTGAATCGGTTGTGTTATGAATTCATTTACATTTGCAATTCGAGCACCAGTTAATCTATTTTATAGCTTTTTCATCAATAAACATAAGCAAAAAATGTCAGTTTTCGTTTTTTGTTTTTTAAAGCTAATCATTTTACTTTCAGTGTTCTCAGCAATGTTGATTTTTGAATTTGACCCTTTAAAGTTTTTTATAAAAAACTCAAAATATTTAGAATTAATAAACAATCAAATATCTTTAAATTTTATCATTTGTATATGCTTTTAGAAGTATATAAGAATCATGAGTTTTGTTAGTTTTATAGTTTTGTTTTGTTTTTGTTAGTTTTGTTATTTTTATAATGTTATAATGATTAAAATGAAAAGTATTCGATTTTTTTCTTAAAACGATTTTATTTATTTGTGTTTACATACAGGCAGAAGTTACCTGTTTTAAAAACTTGTTGAAAATCCTTTACTAGATTATTTTTATTAAGAAAATAGTGGAAATGATGCATCATGGTCTGGTTTCTGGCGCAACAACTTTTTCTTATTGTTTACGATTACGATTAAGGGCTGGTTCATACTTATGACAAAACGTCCTTTGGACAAATTCCAAAAAATTGTCCAAAGGACAAAATCCAAAGGGAAAAGTCCAAAGGGTTGTTCTTCTATGACAACAAACTTTTTTCATGCCATGCCAAGCTGCACTCATTTCTATGAGAGAAAAGATCCACCAACCAGGTGGTGCCCGAAGGTCAGCACGGTCCTGGTGGCTCAATGGCTCAATCGACCCTGGGTCGACCCTCCCCCTAGAAAGCTAGGGGGGTTCGACCCGCCCTAGGACCCCCCTTGAGTTTGAAATGTCATTTATCCGTGGTAAACACCCCCTTAGCTTTTTCACCGTGTTCATCTATGTAGGTGCTTGTGGGTTGGGGTTGCCAGTAGCTTCCCCGAAAAGTGTTCCATTTTACTTCCTTCCCCTTTCACACATACTTCTCACGCCTCGCCCTTTTATCTTTGTTTTTTTAAAGGAAATTTAACACATTATTAATGTGATAAATATGTTTTTTTAGGAGTCTTATTATTGTTAATTCAGTTTACCATTTTAAAGCATTTTACCGGCATTTTTAAAGCATTTTTCATCGATCAGAAAAAAAATCCCTACTTTTACTCATAGGTGGACAGGACCAGAGAGCATAAGTGGGCAGGCGGGTTTATACCACTCACTTCCCCCAAAAAATCATTAAACTGCCAACATCAACATCTCCCTTAAAAATTGGGGGTACGGAGTCCGAACACTCTCCAACCTAATACTTGGGGGCCCAGTACTAAAAATGCTAAAAAGAAATGGAGGGGGCAATAAAAGGGGGGCAAGCAGGGGAGAAAAAAAAGAAAAAAGGAAAAAAAAGGGAAAACGAAAAAAAAGGTAAAAAAGCAAAAATAAGGTAAAAATAGGTCGAAAATGGCTTAATATGCATTGAAATACGCTAAAAACTGCAAAAATTTCGCGATGGTGGCGTCATTATAGGTTGTTGTTGATATCACCAGTCTAAAAGTGCCCAGGAATGTTGCTGCATCTGTTGGTCGTTCCGAGAGATCTAAGGTTGAAAGAGCTGTTGGATGTTGAGGGCAGTTGAAGATGTGGAGGACATCGTGAGGTCCTTGATTGCAGTCTGGGCATAAATTTTTCATTTTGCTATTGATTTTGTTTTGGTAAAAAAAGAGTTTATGACAGTAGCTGGAGTGAAGTTGGGCCAGGGTAGACCTGGCTGATCTGGGTAGTTTTTGTTCAAAGTGATGAATTTCTGGTGGGTGGGTTTCTAGAAAAAGTTTGGTTGAAGCTGTTTGATTGTTTCCTTTGTGAAGTAGGTGTGAATATTGTTGTTGATTTGTTTTCCTGTTAATCTAGGGTGGTAGAAACTGCAGGCAATTGGGTCGTATTTTGACTGTAGTGTGTGTTTTATTTCTTTTGATCTTTTGTTGTTTTCTGTTATATTGTTGCTGAAGTGGTTTGGTTGTTTTTGTTTGGTTTTTGCTAAGAATTGGGTGGATAGAAGTGAGCAATGTGGTTCGACTGCAGGAATTGTGGTTTCTTGGTGGAGATGATTGGCCAAAGCCATGCGGTGGCAACCAGTTGCTTTTCTTAACGTAGCATTTTGGGTTGTTTGGAGTTTTTGGAAGTTGGCTTTGGAGAGATTTGGAGTCCAGATTGGTGTTGCATAGTTTATTATTGGTCGGGCCATTGCTTTGTACGTAGCGGTGATGGTGAGGATTTCTTTTTGTTGGCCCCAGCTGGTGCCAGCTTGAGCTTTGATGATGTTGTTTGTTTCTTCTACTAGCTTTGTTATTGATGGTTGTTGTATGAAAATCGAAGTTGATTTTGGGGTTAAAAGCATACATGGGCAAGTTGGTCCGGAGTGGGGGGGTTAAACCCCAAATTAGGGGGGGTTAAAATCCGAGAAACGCAAAATACCCATATCGTTTTTTTCTGTAGTGCATTTTACCCATATCGTTTTTCAATTTTAAAGGAAAAATAGGTAAAAAACGCTAATTTTAGGTCAAAAAGCCTTTTTTATTGCATTTTTGAGCTTTTTATTGTTTAAAACATACATTTTGACCTTAAAACTTAAGTTTGGAGGCAGTTAGAAGTCATTTTAAAGACATTTTTTTCTTCATTTTTCCAAAATTGGGGGGTAACCTTTTCTCCCCCCCATTTCTGAGTGGGGGGTTAAACCCCCTTCTCAGAATTTATGGGGGGTTCACCCCCCTCCCAACCGCTTCTCCCCCCGTGCCCATGTATGGTTAAAAGTGACGCCCAGAATTTTTGGGTTTTGTTCTAGAAGGAGTTGGCTGTTGTTGGTTTTGACTTTAGGGTGGTAGTTGAATTCGTTTGAAGCTAGTGAGAAGAAAGTGAGTGTTGATTTTTCTTTGGAAACTATGAGATGATTTAGTTCTAAGAAGCGGTTGAGTGATTGAGGTAGATGGTTACGTCTATCTCCATTTTGTCTATTTTGGTTCCGGTGGTGAAAATGGCTTCAGCGATTCACCGTCTTCGTCGGGAAGCTACCCTGCTCCAAGCCGGAGCAGGCCAGGCCATTGGATCATCCTCCAGTCCAAGCGACAGGAACTTGCTGCTGACTATCGGTCATTGTAGCTGTAGGTCAAAAATGGCCGTGGCTTGCCCAGCAGGGGGGGCATACATGTTTACTTAAACTATTATAAATACTACTATCCTTTTATTAACGTTTTAAACACTTGTTTTAAATGAATAGGTATAAAAAACTTTATATTTTGTAATAAGTGTCATCTGGAATTAAAATTTCTAGTGTATTTTAGCGCCTTAAATTAAAAATTTTCTCCCCCGGGGTCATTCTGCTCCCCGGGCCCCCTGACAAGGGGCTCTGCCCCTTGACCCCACTAGGGGGTTCTCGCCATACATGGGCACGGGGGGTTGGGGGGTTAACCCCCCAAATTCTGAGAAGGGGGGTTTAACCTCCCCACTCAGAAGTGGGGGGGAGAAAAAGTTAACACCCCCCCCCAATTTTGGAAAAATGAAGAAAAAATGTCTTTAAAATGACTTCTAACTGCCCCCAAACTTAAGTTTTGAGGTCAAAATTAATGTTTTAAGCAGTATAAAGCTCAAAAACGCTATAAAAAGGGCTTTTTGACCTAAAATTAGCGTTTTTTACCTATTTTTCCTTTAAAATCAAAAAACGATATGGGTAAAATGCACTCCAGAAAAAAACGATATGGGTATTTTGCGTTTCTCGGATTTTAAACCCCCCCCCCTAATTTGGGGTTTAACCCCCCTACTTCGGACCAACTTCCCCATGTATGGTTCTCGCTCCCCAGACCCCCTCATATCTAGGGGGCTGCCACCCCCCAGACCCCCCCCTTCAGGGTTAGTATTTACCATACATGGGCAAGTTGGTCCGGAGTGGGGGGGGGGTTAAACCCCAAATTAGGGGGGGGGTTAAAATCCGAGAAACGCAAAATACCCATATCGTTTTTTTTTCTGGAGTGCATTTTACCCATATCGTTTTTCGATTTTGAAGGAAAAATAGGTTAAAAACACTAATTTTAGGTCAAAAAGCCCTTTTTATTGCATTTTTGAGCTTTTTATTGCTTAAAACATTCATTTTGACGTCAAAACTTAAGTTTGGAGGCAGTTAGAAGTCATTTTAAAGACATTTTTTTTCTTGATTTTTCCAAAATTGGGGGGGGTTAATTTTCCCCCCCCCCACTTCTGAGTAGGGGGGTTAAACCCCACTTCTCAGAATTTGGGGGGTTAACCCCCCCCCAACCCCCCCCCCGTGCCCATGTATGGTATTTACCCCCTCCATACCGCTGCCCCCCGAAATGAAATCCTGGGCACGCCACTGAAAATGGCGCCATAATTTTCGGGTACTTTTAAATTTTTTGACGGGCAAATGTGCACCCCCTGGGTATTGAATACAATACATAATGATTTGGCATGTAATTTTTATCACAAAAAAATAAATTTATTATCCAATATATTATCTAAAAATATATTTATCGTGACACACGTAATGCAATTTTCGATATGGAATATATCCCCTCCCCTCTACTTGTACTTCAAATTATACATGGCAACTCCCATTTAGAGGGTGTATATTACATTGAGGAAAAATGGTACAACTTACAGGTGGACCAAGGAGGGGTGCAAAGAAAAAGGTATGAGGGCTATTGTAACTATTTTAGTATTTTAGGAATCAATGGAAATGGAAATGGCATGGATACTAACGAATACTAAAGAAATGGAAATGGCATGAATACTAACGAACTTTAGTAGTTACATATCTGAAATAATCATATCATACCTTTTTCTCAAATCCTTTAACAAGGTCGTCCTTAATCATATTATGCTGCACTCAGGGACGTAGCCAGGGGGCGGGGGGGGGGCGGCCGACCCCTCTCCACAACGGTCGGACAGGAGGAAAAATAAGGATAGTGGTTGGGCGGGGGGGGGGCGGCCGCCCCGCCCACCGCCGAAATAGTCGCCAGATAGTAAAATTTGGGGGTTTTCAGAGGCTAAAAATTCAAAATTTTCTAGCGCCTCGCTAATCGCTCGGCGCCAAACTATAAAATAATTTTAGTACCACAATTGACCCTAAAAACCCAAAATTTGTTCCGCTTCGCTTCGCTCAGCGGTCACTTTCTATAATATACATACATATATATCTCGTTATTTATGTTGCCTGATGCTAATGTTATTTCAAAGTTAGTACAATAATTTTTATAAGTAATAAGTACTACACAGAAAGCAAAACAAACAATCATATTGGTTGATTTATGTACCTATGTTGATTTTTTTTTTCATATAGGTAGGTACCCTAGAAAACATGGAGCCGAGATGCTGCTCATGTGCTTTGGTTTACAATGTGGGTTTAGCCAAGGGGTCTGAAACTAACGTCTCTAAATTCCTTTTTTTGTGAAATCCAGGCTCTGCCAATGTGTGCTTATGTAATTATTAACTAAGAAAACATGTTTTTACCGCTAAAAACATTAGATAATAGGTTATTAGGCCAAAAACAGTGTATTATACAGCTTTATCTACGTTTATCCCTGCTTTTTTTACGTTTTCAAAAATTAAGGGGGAGGCTCCGCCCCCCCCCCCAAAATGAAACTCTGGCTACGTCCCTGGCTGCACTGGCCCCTATTAGTAGTGGGTGCTAATATTGTGCAAGATGATATGAACAACAATTTCCATTTTATATGGGAAGATTGGGATATCTCTACAATCAAACAAACAAATTTTTTGGCGGGGGGGCAAATCCTCTAATAAAGCGAGGGGGACATTTTAAGACCGTACACAGGTCTGCTATTCTAAATCGTCTAGGATTACCCAGGAAGATGAAAAATCTTTTATTTTGGTATTTTGGTCTATTTTTGACAATAATTTAGTTTGGTTATCGTATCGGCACAATCAAGGATTAGCAAATGAAGGAAAACCGCCGGTGCACCACCCAATGGGCATAGTCACCGCTTGTGTTGATCGAATAGGTAGGCTGATTTTAATATAATAAACCTATTCATGATATAACTTCAACATGGTAATCATATGCGGGTACGATCGGGATTTGTCGCTAGATGGTAGTTATATGTCCAGTTGTTAAACCCAGTATAAATGTCTCGTGAAAATCAAGAGAGACACGGTGCGGTGCCCCTCCCACTATCGTAGCGACCTCGACCCCGCATTTTTAGTACTAGAAGTCCCCTAATATATGTGGATGTATTCCAGCAACCACAAAAAATGTTATATATATAAGTAAATTTGGGTGAGGGTAGGTTATGTGAAGTTTAGCTAGAGGGCAATTGTTTAAGACAAGTAGGGTTTGAAATTTTAAATTTAGAAAAGTGGGCGCTAATCTTAATTTCACTTGGGTTCTATAAGCTAAACTCCAAACTATTTTCTTACCATTTATGTTTATACGGTATCAGAGCGGAAATAAACAAAAATATTTCAAGCACCTATGATAGAAGTGCCTAAGGTAATAGAAAATTAGAAAATTTTTACTAACAATTTAACAATTTAATAAATATAATTTTTAATCCCAATAGATTTCTCAAAAATGGCTACGAAAAGCGCCTAAAATTAACTAAGCAATAGGTAATGTTTAATTTATCATTAAATGCTTAATTATTTCTTAAATTCAATTTTGTTAGATTATAAATAGTCACACTGATTAAAAGTAAAAGGGGGAAAACGCGCAGGGATATCTGTACAAAAGAATACACTCGGAATCCTAAAAAAATGCCTAGAACAGCTATCAAGATAAGTTAAACTGGATTAAAAAACTAAAATCAAAAAAGTTGAGACAAACTAAAATAAATAATAATTTGCACGTGCGTTTAAAAGTAGTACGTTATCCTGCGCTCAGTTTAGACATAATTTTAAGATGTGGCAAGTGGTTCAATACTTGCCGATAGAGACATTCACATGGAAGGACAAGTCAGTTGGGTGGGTAGGTCCAGTCTAGAAACAACCATGGACCTCCACCAGCAAGATGATTGGAACAACTGGCAGAAAGTTATGCAAGCCAAATTTGTTATGGTAGCGTTAGATCCGAATACTGGAAGGTATGCATTTTTGATTACTGTATTCAAATTAAAACAAACATCAAAAAACCTTAATTTTCTCAACTTATGTTTTTTCAATGCTAGATAATTACTAAAAATCGTTGGGGTCAAAAAATTGCTTAGATATGGCGCTTTAATTACTTTTTATTGCATTATTTTTGTTAAGCCCTAGTTTCAAACTAAAAAAATTACAGTAAAAAAATTTAGAACAACACCAGTTCATCCTCTAAAAGCTGAAACTCTAGAAGATGCCAAGATTATAAAAGAAGGCGAAGAAAATTCTAACCTAAGAAAAAAACAAGGAGAAGAATCATTATTAAAAGTGCAGCCTACGCTTGAAGAATCTAAAATTCAACACGATTTGTTCATTAGCACATTAGACCCAGAGTAATGCTTTTTTTTCAATTTCTAATTTTGATTGGTTTTGGCCTTTGCTGTCGTGGATAGTAGAATTCTCGAAAATATAAAATTTTAATAGTAAAATAGTAAAATTTAATTTAATCATTTTTAATAGTAAAATTTTAAAAATATTATTAGTGAGTACATTTAACTGTAATATTTTAGACTTATTTTTACCTTACTTTTTTCTCTTTTTTTTCTTCTTTTTTCTCTTTTTTTTTCTTTCTCCCTTCCTTGCATCCCACCCCCGTTTTATTTCCCACCATTTCAAAAAAGTTGCCCCCACCCCGTTTTAGAATTGCCCTTCCTCCCCCCCCCCAATAAACCCCGGGTGGCAGTGCACAGGTCTGATATTATTAGCACCAGCTTTTGTGTATATTAAGCTAATTATTAAACATCAACGCAAAATTCTTATAGATCCCACACCTTTCGCCACAGAATACTTCCGCCAAATTCTGTGTGGATGGAAGACTGTAAACTTAAGAATGTTATAATCTGTTTTCCACAACAGAGAAATCTCTACAATAAAGTTTTTGGAGGGTTTTTGATGCGAAGTGCTTTCGAATTGGCTTGGGCTAATGCTTGCGTTTTCAGGTAAGAACAATTTTTTGGCAAAGTCAATGCTAATTTAAGGACTTACTGACGGGTGGAACACTTTGATAAGATATATGTGGGTTCTAGATAGTATAGGTATGCAGGGGGGTTATACCCCCCAAAATTTCAAATTTTGCTGACCCCCCCCCTAAATTAGGGGTACCCGGGGACAACCCCCCCCCCCGAAATTAGGGGTACCCCCGGGACAACCCCCCCCCCCCAAATTCCCCTCCTAGAGAAAAATTGTTAAGCGTTATCAAAGGACTAAAAAAATTTTCCGCGCTTCGCGCGGAGTGTTTATTACCTTGTTTATGTCATATACTTCATTTTTTTCCTATTATTCAAAAAAATAAGTCTATAAAACAAAGAAAAATTTTTTACAAACAATTTGATACCTTAAAATTTCAGATTTCCAAAACATTACAAGTGAAAAATGAGTATATTGAATTGCAGCTGAGCAATGCAAAGTACCAGAAAATGTTTTTAAAATTACTTCTAAACCTTTAAATTTTTAATACCACTATATAACAATCTAGCGTGGTCGTATCAAGTTTAAAAAACAAAGTAACACAAATTTGGAAGTGGAGACCAATTAAAACATTAAGAATGGGGTGGGTCTAGCGTGGTCAGACCAAGATTACAAAACAAAATAATACAAATTTTCAAATGGAGACTATATAATTAATGCAGCGCTGAGCGAAGTGCGAGAAAAATTTTTGAAAAAATGGTCGTTCCAGACCCCCCAAATTTTTATCCTTGGCGACCCAAAAGGGGGTCTAACTCCAAATTTTTCCCTTTGCCGACCCAAAAGGTGGGTCTAGACCCTCTAGACCACCCTGGCTACGCCCATGTATGTATATAATCTTTAATTAAATATAAGATTATGGATTAAAAAGTTTGTGATACTTGACTTTATAATCAAGACAATAAAAATACTATTCTATTATTGCGTAATTATTTAAAAAACTATGATTTCTAATCTTATTATAAGAATATAAACACATTATTATTAAAAAAATTAAAAAATAAAATTTATAAGCTTGTTTTACGTTTTTTACGCGTTTTAAGCCCATTTTAAGGCAGCGCGGAAATATTGGGTACATCCCTCTTAAAATTTGGGTCTTGCCAGACACCCCCCCCTTTAAAATTTGACCCCCCCGTTATACCCCCCTCCCAAAAAAAAAATCCGAGACCCTTATGCCCACCTGTGCTAGATAGTGGTACTTTTTGAACTATTGCTTTTGATAGTAAAGTAAATTTTAATTTAGCGATTTGCAACTATTACTAACAGGTTGACGCAGTATTTGATAAAAAGCTATTTAAATTTTAACAATAAAGTTAAAACGGCTGTTTATTTTACTGTACCAAAATGTAGTTTGTTCGAAGCTTTTAACAAACAGGATATTCTTATAAAAAATCGACTTAATTTTATAGGAAAACCTTGTTTAGTGTTATTTTAAATTAAACCTAAATGAGCAGGTTGTTCCATACATGGGCACGGGGAAGGGTCGGGGGGGTTAACCCCCCCCCCAAAAAAAAGAAATCTGAGAAGAGGGGTTTAACCCCCCCCCCACTCAGAAGTGGGGGGGGAGAAAAAGTTACCCCCCCCCTAATTTTGGAAAAATGAAGAAAAAAAATGTTTTTAAAATGACTTCTAACTGCCTCCAAACTTAAGTTTTGGGGTCAAAATGAATGTTTTAAGCAATAAAAAGCTCAAAAATGCAATAAAAAAGCTTTTTGACCTAAAATTAGCGTTTTTTACCTATTTTTTCTTCAAAATCGAAAAACGATATGGGTAAAATGCACTCCAGAAAAAAAACGATATGGGTATTTTGCGTTTCTCGGATTTTAACCCCCCCCCCCCTAATTTGGGGTTTAACCCCCCCCCCCCCCTCCGGACCAACTTGCCCATGTATGGGTTGGTCTAATAGAGGATATTTGGCCACAAAAAATAAACCCTTTTTAGTGTTTTTACCCAAAAAATTTAAAAAAAAAAACAAACTAGGAGGTTTCTGAGCGGGTGTGTTTTAACTTCTAATTCAGGTTTCCTCCATAATTTTCTCCTTATCCATCTATGATTTTTATTACATCTTATTTGTATTATTTAACTCAAAAAATTAAATAATTTTAGTAAATCAAGGCCTTCAGTAATCGCAGTTGACGACATACTTTTCAGAAAATCTGTAGATATTGGATCCCTTTTGTTTTTGTCTTCTGAAGTGAGCTCTTTTTTTATTGTTTTCCCCCTATAAGTACTTTGGGTTAAAAAAAATTACAAACAATTTTTGGCTTATAAAATGGAAGAAAGAAAGAGAAACTTAACCGGTGAAATCATACATAGGCAAGTTGGTCCGGAGTGGGTGGCGGGCTAGTTAAACCGGAATTTAAGGGGAAGGGTTAAAATCGGAAAAACGCATTTTACCCATATCGTTTTTTTTTTTTGAGTGCATTTTCCCCATATTATAGTTTTTCGATTTTGAAAGAAAAATAGGTAAAAACCGTTAATTTTAGGTTAAAAGGCCTTTTTTTGCATTTTTTAGTTTTTTATTGCTTAAAACACTCATTTTGACCTCTAAACTTAAGTTTGGAAGCAGTTAGAAATCACTTTTAAACACATTTTTTTTTCTTCATTTTTCCAAAATTGAAAAGGGTTAACCTTTTCTCCCCCCACATCTGAGTGAGGGACTAAAACCCCCGATCTCATAATTTGAGAGGGGTTAACCCTCAATCTTTCCCGTGCCCATGTATGGATAAAATGGTCCCAAAAATTAGATTAGTTAAAATAGATGTATACAAAATTAAAATAATATAGCAAATTATGCATTCGACCAAATTCATTTCACATAATTGTACTTCCATCACATTGCATTTTAAAATCTCTTTGAGCATGTTGAGCTTCTCTGCTGTGTAAAATAAAATCAGTACCTAGTTTTGTTTTTTTTTATTATTAAGATTTAACCTTTAAAAAACCTTTATTTCAAAGATCAGTTCAGTATGGCAGACCTGTGCACTGCCCCCCCCCCCCCCGGGGTTAAAACGGGGGGGGGGGCAATTCCAAAAAGGAGGGCCTGGGGGGCAACTTTTTTGAAACGGGGGGGAGCAATAAAACGGGGGGGCAAGCAGGGGGGAAAGAAAAAAAAGAGAAAAAAAGAAGGGAAAAGGGACAAAAAAAGCGGAAATAAGGTAAAAATAGGTCTAAAATGGCTTAAAATACATTGAAATAGGCTAAAAACTGCAAAAAATTCGCGATGATGGCGTCATCATAGGTCAAAAATGGCGTCATATTTTTAGGGTACTTTTTCATTTTTTGGCGGGGGGGGGGCAATAAAACGGGGGGCAAATCCTCCAATAAAACGGGGGGGGCATTTTCAGACCGTGCACAGGTCTGGTCTGGCTGTACAACAAAAAAAATAATAACAAAGCGGAGCAAAAATTTTGTGTTTAAATCAGTAAAAATCGTTTTTTTATGTCAAAACTTTTTAGTTTTAATGAAATAAACTAAATTTCTAACGTTTTAAATTTAAATAAAGCTAGATTTGAAGTGTTTCACTCCATTGAAAAGGACTACCGGCGTCTGTATTTTTTGTTGTGCAGCCAGACTCGCAGTGCGAAAATAATCGCAGTGCGACTAAAGCAGTATAGAGTGCAAAGGAAGTCGCAGTCCCCACTGCGAGAAAACTAACACTGTGCTAAAAATCGCAGCGCGGGAAAACTAGCAGAAAATGGCGGATTTTTGGAGAAAAATCGCACATGAATTCAAAAGTGCGACTTTTCTCGTAAAAATTTGATCAACAGGGTTTCCAGCGAGTCAGGGAAGTCAGGGAGAGGACAGGGAGAGCAAAAAGTGGTCAGGGAAGTCAGGGAGAAGACAGGGAGAGCTCTGACAAGTCAGGGAGAATTTTACGTTTTGGAAACATTAAAATGTATGATATATTTTATAAGATTTTTTTTGTTTTGAAAAAATTTTTTCAAAATTTCGCGCCTACGGCGCGAAAATTTTGAAAAGTTTTGTTAAACTTATAAAATATATCATACATTTTAATGTTTCCAAAACGTAAAATTCTATAACGTCAGAAGCTTACGGTTTCCCCTGACCCACTTTTGCTCCTGTCCTGCTCCCTGACTTCCTGACTCGCTGGAAACCCTGTTGATCGAATTTTACGAGAAAAGTCGCACTTTCATGTGCGATTTTTCTCCAAAAATCCGCCATTTTCTGCTAGTTTTCCCGCGCTGCGATTTTTGGCGCATGTTCAGTTTTCTCGCAGTGGGGACTGGGGAGCTCCTTGCAGTTCTGCTCCTTTAGTCGCACTGCGAGACTATTTCGCACTGCGAGTTGGCTGCACAACAAAAATTGCGGAGCTTCAATGGAGTGAAACACTTCAAATCTAGGCTTTATTTTAAATTTAAAACGTTAGAAATTTAGTTTATTTCATTAAAACTAAAAGTAACATAGGAAAACGATTTTTACTGATTTAAACGCGAAATTTTGCTCCGGTTTGTTTATTATTTTTTTGTTGTACAGCCGGCACACATCTGAGAAATTCCCCCTTTATTGGAAAATTTGCCCATTTCTGCCCCCCGCCCAAAAAATGAAAAAGTACCCAGAAACTATGACGCCATTGGGGCCCCCCCCCCCCCCCCCCCCCCCCCAATTTTTTTCGTTTTTAGCCTCCTTTTCAATGTTTTTTAATCCATTTTAGACCTATTTTTACCTTATTTTCACTTTTTTGTCCCTTTTTCTCCTTCTTTTTTTTTCTTTTTTCTTTCCCCCTGCTTGCCCCCGTTTTATTGCCCCCCGTTTCAAAAAGGCTTCCCCCCCCGTGCCCCCCGTTTTGAATTGCCCCCCCCCCGTTTTAACCCCGGGGGCATCGCGGGTCCCATTACTGAAGTGATCTTTGAAATAAAGGTTTTTTAAAGGTTAAATCTTAATAATAAAAAACAAAACTAGGTACTTTGATTTTACACAGCAGAACCCAACATATAAAATTTAAAATGCAATAAATAAACACATATATAAAATGAATTTGGTCAAATCCATAATTTGCTATATTTTTTAATTTTGTATACATATTTAACTAATTTTTGGGCCCTGTGCCGTATGACAGGATGACCTCTGGTGGTTCATGTCCCTCGCCCAGAAGTGGGGTGGGGGGAGGGAGAAAAGTTTAACCCCCCAAGTTTGGAAAAATGAAGATAAAATCTCTTTAAAATGACTTTTAACTGCTTCCAAACTTAAGTTTTAAGGTCAAAATGAATGTTTAAGCAATAAAAAACTCAAAAATACAATAAAAAAGGCTTTTTGACCCCAAAATTAGCGTTTTTTAGCTATTTTTCTCCAAATCGAACACCGATCGATATGAGTAAAATGCACTCAATAAAAAAACGACATAGGTAAAATGCGTTTCTCGGATCGTAACCCCCCTCTAATTCCCGGTTTAATTCACCCCGCCACCCCACTCCCGGACCAACTTGCCTATGTATGATTTCACAGTTTTAGTTTTTCTCTTTCTTTCTTCCATTTTATAAGCCAAAAATTGTTTGTAATTTTTTTTTAACCCGAAGTTTATAGGGGGAAAACAATCAAAAAAAAAACTTGTAGGAACAAAAACAAAAGGGACCCAATATACAGATTTTCTGGAGTATGTCGTCAACTGCGAATGAAGGCCTTGATTTACTAAAATTATTTAATTTTTTGAGTTAAATAGGAAAATAAGATGTAATAAAAATCATCAAGATGGATAAGGAGAAAATTATGGAGGAAAACCGAATTAGAAGTTAAAACACACCCGCTCAGAAACCTCCTAGTTTGTTTTTTTTTAAATTTTTGGGTAAAAACACTAAAAAATTTTATTTTTGTGAGCCATGTCCTCTATTAGACCAACCCATACATAAATACAAGTCGGAGGGGGGGGGTTAAACCCCAAATTAGGGGGGGGGGGTTAAAATCCGAAACATGATTTACCCATCTGTTTCGATTTTGAAGAAAAAGTAGGTAAAAAACGCAAAACTTAGGTCAAAAAGCTTTTTTTTTGAGCTTTTATTGCTTTCATTTGACCCAAACATTTCCGTTTAGAAAGTCATTTTTAAAAACGTTTTTTCTTCGTTTTTTCAAAATTAATAATTTTCCCACTTCTGAGTGGGGGGGTTAAACCCCCTTCTCAGATTTCTTTTGGGGGGGTTCCCCGAACTCCCCGTGCCCATGACAGACCTGCTCATTTTGGGTTTAATGGGAATTGACGCTCAACGAGGTTTTTTTCTATAAAAATTAGTCGATTCAGATATCCCTGTTTGTTCAGAAAGCTTCGAAACGAACTACATTTTGTGCCAAGTACAGTAAAAATGGACAGTTTAACTTTATTGTTAAAATTAAATAGCTTTTTATCAAATACTGCGTCAACCTGTTGGTAAACATTCAATCACTAATTAAAAATTCTCCTATAAACGAATAGTTAAAAAGTACCACTATCTAGCACAGGTGGGCATTAATTCTGATTTTTTTTGGAGGCGTAAATTCAAATTTTTAAAGGGGGGTGTCTGGCAACTTCCATTTTTAAATGTCAAATATTTCCGCGCTGCTTTAAATGACTTAAAACGCATAAAAACGTAAAACAAGCTTATAAATTTTATTTTTTAATTTTTTTAATAATAATGTGTTTATATTCTTATAATAATTAGAAATCATAGTTTTTTAAATAATTACGCAATAATAGAATAGTATTTATTGTCTTGATTATAAAGTCAATTCCTAAACTTTTTACACGTTTGGATACATGGATAAGGCCCAGTAGTCTGGAGGTAGATAGGATGGGCAAAGGGAATTTGAAGTAACACATTGGAAATG